>JASDQU010100056.1:51121-64845 GCA_032191745.1 Picea mariana | reverse complement strand
CGACAATAGCAGTGGGGTCTGCGTCAATGATATGTCCTTTACCATTATTTCCAAAATCCGATTTTGAATCAGGGTTCGACTCTTTGTCTTTGATCGCGGCCACCAATGACTATTTTGAGTGACATTCATCGGTGTTGTGCCAGGGGATTTTGTGGAACTCGCACCATTTTCCGGTGTCCTTCTTTGTCTTCCCGTGACCCTTCTTTTCTTGTGTCTTGGAATGGTTTTCAGGAGACTGGTTGTTAGGGCCGTCTTTGTCATACTTTGGTTGTTGCGGATTTGCAGACCCGAAATCCCATTTGTTCTGGTGCTTAAATTTCTGCTCAATTTTAACAGCATATCAATAAGTAGCACCGAGTGATGAGATGTCTAGAAAATCCATTTCAGTTTGGATGTATTTGTGTAGAGCCCCACGGTATTTCAGAACCAAATGTCGCTCGGAGTCTTTGATACCCAACTTGGTGCACAAGGTATGGAAGGTATTGGTGAACTTCGGAACTGCTTGGCCCCTCTCTTGCCGCAGTGTGGTCCATCTCATGTACTGGTCCTCATAGTTGCCAATAGGGTAATATTGTTCTTTTACCACATCCACAAAAAAATCCCAAGTGGGATCGACCCCATATATTCCAGACTCCTCTGTGGAACTTTGCTCCCAGTAAGTTTCCCACTAATGTTTGACATGAGGGAGAGCTTTAAGGAGTGCAAAGGTGATATTTTCTTTGTTGGAAAAATTGTGAACAGAGAAATAACCTTCCAGCAGAGTTAACCATTTTTCTAGGGCTTCTGCATCTATCTGTCCTTCAAATACAGGAATATCAAAATTAACTTGTACCTTGAAAGGCGAGGTGCCTCCAAAGTGGCCGCTTGATGAAGATGCGCCTGATGCTATCGGTAGGCGTTGAAGGATGTGGGAAAAATTCTTCATCATTTCGTCCCTCTGTCGCGTGAGAGCTTGCTCAAGCAACATATTGATAGGATCGTCTTCTCCGTCGTTTTTCTTTTCTTTTGCCATTGAGGGATTCTTGGGTGTGCGAGAGCGATTGTCTTCAAGAGAGACAAGCTCAAGACCCAACTTTGTATACTTGGACCTCGTCGGGGACATGCACTGAAAAAAATGATCAAGAGTAGCCTGCTCTGATACCACCGATCCTGATTATTTTCGGCACAAAATGAGATCAGAGATATAATAAAGAAATGCATAGAGATATCGCAGATATTCAATAATATAACATAAATGTATCGGAGATGCAACCATAAACACAGATATACAATAATACACGATTTCTATTAATGAAAGAAATGTACAGAGACTGTAAAAATACAGAGTGGAAGACTCGCTAGAATGGTGGCAACTTATCTCTGAGAAGAGATGTGACGGCTACTCGCATTCGCAAGAAGATGATTACAATGAGGCTCTGAAGGCCTTTTTACAATAAGCAAGAATGTCAAAAACCCTAGACATCCAAAAACCTAACCCTGGGAGACGAAGCACCAAAAGTCATGTGGGCCCTGTTTGGGTAAGTGAGTACATCAACTTCCCGGGGTCGTAACTTTTGCATACGATCTCCGTTTTAGGTGTGTGATAGCTCGTTGGAAAGGTATTGTCGAGGAGATTCATTTTGGGGGCTCAATCATGCCTTTGAATATCATTGAGAACCTCTATCTCGAAAAACCTTGGGCCCTCAAAATGGCCCCAGAAGTTAAAACCTGCTAAAAATAGTAAATTGCCAAAATTGCCAGAAAGCCGTTTTGAGCCATTTGGAAAAGGTGGGTGGCCACTGATATCCACCTGGATCAACCATAACATCCGATGATATCTTGGTGAAAGGATAGGAATTGGTAGGTACTCTTCACGATTTCGTGTATAATGAATTGAATCACCACCCGTAGTGGATAATATCTGATTTTAAATCATGCAAATGATTAAAGGATGTGTTGATTCATCACTGTGCCCAAATGATGTTTTTGACATGCACTGTCAAAATACCCACGTTTTTGTAATGCAATTCTGGTGAAAATGCACTGCAAAAACTAAACTCTTTTCCCAACAAAATAGTATTTAGTCTCAAAAATAAAAAGAAAGCCTTCAAATTACATAATGAAATAATCTATCCTCGGTGTGACTGAAATCTTTGTAACCACCTTAATCATATATTAAGAAAGAAGCAAAATAAAATTAAATGAAAGAAAGGGAAAACAAATCAAAAAGTGAACTGAACACATGAAATATAAAACATATAAAAGGAAAACATTAACTTGAGGAAAACTCTTGGATGAGTAGGATATGATTAGGGGTGACAAAGCAACTATTTAGGTTTTGGTACTAACACTAACATTTTTAGAATTGAATATACTTTCATTTGATACAATGTGTATTCAATTTAATTGTTTTTAGTAATTTTAATTAATTTTATAAAAAACATATCTGCATATTATTTTTAGATGACATAATGATTCATTAAAATGAAAAATCAATATTTGCAATAATACACAGTCGAAAATTATGAAAAATTCATATTACAAAACCTTTCACTATCCTCGTCAAAATGGTACTTTTAGATTTTAATTTTAAATAAAAATTAAAGCAAATACATGGTATCAATCTAAACGTGTCTAAAATATGCAACTTTTTCAGATTGGTCAAATTCAAAAAATTGTAGTAATTATAATATTCATCTAATGTCTTCAAAGATATAGTCATACTTTAATAGAGTCTGTTTAGATTGTTGCAACATATTTTGTTTTTGATAAACAAAAGTTTAATAATGAGTGCAAATTGATGTAAATAAACATAACTCATTATCAATGCCTTCATTTTTAAAGAACATACTGTCAAACAATCACTAAATTGACACATCAAATGTCAATAAAAATAATTCAAAAAATAATCAATAGAAAGCTAACAAAATCCATTATCTCTTCACCTACGTCCTTTACCTCTGCACTCATGTAACTCCACAAACACTTCATTTAAATTTTAAATATTATTTCCTATCCTAAGTTTCTTCCTCCTTTTTGTGGACCTATTACATTGAGACACATGGTAGGTGAGTGGGTGGTGATTGAATGTGACATTTCATGCATTCACATGTTGTCTGGGCGGTGATTGGGCGATGATTGGGCTACCAAATTACTAAGGCATGGATTTTTCTATGGCATAAGAGCTACACTAAGACTTCCATAAGTTCCTCTATTTCACACATAAATGTTAAGGGAAGTGCATGCATTATAAACACCAAGTTTTTCCCCTTCCCAAATGAATGTGGGACTAAGAGAGGTGGAATTAGATCAAGGAACAAGATTTACCCACAAACCATATCAATGATTCCTGAGTAGTGAACTTCCTAAGCTCATATATTGAGTTCTCGGTGTCCATTTTAGGAAAACGAGAACTTGTTGGAAATTTAATTTGACAAGGAAGATAATGGGATAGGTTTCAATGGCTAAATTTGGCCATAATCATTCCAGAAATTAAAAGAATAGTGAGCTCTCTTTTCATGGCTTCCTGGGAAGTCTGTTTGGAATCTCAACTTCTCGAGGATATAAGTTGAGATCTTGACCTCCAAATTTTGCTCAAGATGGTTTGTTGGAAATCTAAAATAATGAATATTATTTCTAGAATGATTTACATGGCTAAGAAGTCACTTATCATGCTTAGAAAATTAAAAGATGCTCAACATTTTTTAGGAAGTCAGTTTCAAATTTTGGAAATAAAAGTTTATTAAATAACTTTTATAAAAGGGTGGAGTGGATCCCACTTGGATGCACAAATTTCAATGACCTAATTCATTTATAAGTATTTAATCAAGAATTGATTTAAAACATCCACTCTTTATTCCAAAAATAAGAGGCACATGGGAAACTTTTAGAATAATAAAAACTTTAGTTCATAGGGAAAGCATTTCAAATAAGAATTGTGAGAAGATTTAAAAGGAGGAGAGCACCATCAAAGAAAGGGTTAGATCATCAGAATATCATTGTTCAACTTTTAGTACACAACCAAATTTCTCATCTGCAAATACATATCTCCATTTTCTTTCTCCTTCTTTTGCTACACAATTTTTCTCAAAGCTTTGTGTTTATATGTTCAAAACTGAGCATAAGGCCAAGTTTTTGAGTGTTTTTCTTTCATTCTTCTAGATCTATGCCTAAAATATCAATAGGATTATTTTACAACCATATATATGAATGATAATGTAAGCCAGGGTTTTCTAACATATTCATGGAGGTTTAATTCTTGCATTTGGTAGGATTTATTTTTTAGCACTAGTCAATTGGTTTACTAAAATGCTTTGTAATGTGAAATATCTTTTATGTATTGAACCCCCGAGAGAACTATTTCCGAAATAGCTTTAATGATTTCTCAGACTTTGATATTTCTGAATATGATATTTTTTGAGTGTGTTCATCCTATTCTTTTTTTAGTCTTAAATGTAATACTCATTTAAAGTTCTCGAAGTGATCAACCCCAATTCAACCCCAATTCACTCTTTTTCTTGTGAGAGAATATGGTTCCATCTTTTGCTTTTTTTTTGGTTCCTCATTATTGTCCATTTTCCTTCATTTTTAGCTTCCTTTACCTTTTGAACATCCTTTCTTAATTTAACTTAATCTTTTGGAACGAGATCTTCATTTATAAATATTCCAAACCCTTTTAAACTTGGGGTTTTACCAATTATATCATATTTATAGGTATTAAAGCTTACCATAACCCAAATACAAATAGTTTGATGGCTTTTTATTAAATCAACATATTAAATATAATATTAAAAAAATATTTATACATTTAATATTAAGAATATATTTATACATATAAAAATGATATAATGGTTTTTAATGGAAAACAATATTACATTTTAGTAGTATCATATTAACAACCAATTTATATTTTCATTAAATTAATATATTAACCAATCATTTATATTTTTATTAAATTAAAATATCATTATTCAAAACATCTATGTATTATTCAACTTTATAAGTTTATTTTTATCACACATACGGATTTCGTAAGTGTAACATCTATGTATTATTATTTTTTATAAACTTATCTTTATTATAAATATGCAAGTGTTTTGGCGTCTTTGTGGTACTATGATATATTAACAAACAGTTTTTATATTTATTATTAATACGTTATACATTTAATATTTATATTTTGGTTAAAAGTTTTTTTATAATATTTTATTTTTATTTTCATCGAGTTATCACATATCATTAAATTAATTTTCATATAAGATATTTTAACAATTTGGTTTTTATTATTATAAATATTTTTTTTAACTTGGAAATTATTAAACATTGAAAGGATGCAATCTTTTGAAGTGTGAAATTTTTTTGATGGTGGAAAAATTTGTGAAAAAATTTGTATTTAGGAAGATTTGATCAGATCCTTCTTTGTGTTCTTTGTGTTTGATAGAGATTTAGAGTTAATATGAATTTATGTTGGTTACTATTAATGTATATTATCTTTTTTGTTAAAGAAGTTTGTTGTAAAATTATGATAAAGGTATTACATATTTTTCTTATATGATAGGAGATTTAATTCACTATTTATGTTTAAGAAAAAAACCAATTTTATTTTTGTCAAACAAGAAGTGCCTTTGGTTATTAGAGTCTTCTTCAATGGGTTTTTTTTGCACATTGACATATTTTCCCCATATTGTGTTGTAAAATGCTCCTGTCGACAAAATAATGCAAGGTCTAACTATTTGTTCAACACATGATGAAATGATAATCTTCTTCAATATGTAAATTCCGTCTAGCATGATATATTGAATTCTTGGCGAAGTGAACTGTTCTTATTGATGTCAAGCATAATATTTGTTTAGTATATTAAGATACTATTCAATTACTTGTACAAGGTCTAGTTCAACTTGTGAATGACTGATGAGATTGAGACATTGTTTAGTGGACAATAAAGAAACCCTTGCTTAAGAAACCTTTGGTTTTGGAATTACCTTAGGAACTCATTGGACTTGAAACATAATATTGAGAATGATGCTTTAAGGTGTCGATTCCTAAATACCATGTTGCTCCGACATGAATGCCTTGTGAAGCAACACATTGCGAACATCTAATGATCCCCATTGAAACAAATATAATCTTTGAATGTATTAACATTGTATTAGAACTTGAACAAGTGTGTAATGAATAATTCCTTGCCTTGATTCAACTAACTAATGATTAGGAACTTAATGGCGCTGATCCATAATATTTAGAATGATGCCTTAAGGTATTAAACTTGAAAACACCATGATGCATCCACATGAATAACAAGAAATACATCACAAAAAACTTCATCCTTGAATGCATTGATACCATACTAGAACATGAAAAATTGTGTAATTTCTTACCTCAATTCAACTAATCAATGATGTACTGTTAAAATTGTAGTTATTCAGTTGACTCATCAAATAATATTTATGACAATGGAATTTTGTTCAACTCATTATTAACATTGAAACATAAATGTAGTTTGTATACCAACATTTGCAAGTGGAACACATGCTCCTTTTACTCACCACATTATCAAGACTAAGCATTGGTGAACTAATTTTACATTTAGAACTAGAATATTGGAAATCTCAACATCATATGAAATGAGATACACCCCTTGATCGTTTCCTCTTGGATATATGAAAAAAAGAATAAGCGCACACATAACACTTGTCATAAGTCAACTTATGAAAAGAACAACCAAAACTAAACATTTGAGACATTGGATTGTGAAGTCAATTTAGGAAGAGAACTAGAAGTTTGTTAGTGTACTTTTATACTTGATCTTAATAGAAACCTTCCCTCTTGGATGACCAAAAAAATTAGGTGTACACATAACACTTGTCATAAGTTAACTTATAAAAGTAAAAACCAAAATTAAATGGACACTTGACACATCAAATCATATTGTGAAGTCAATTTAGGAAGAGAACTAGACGTTTGTTCATGTAATTTGTTGGAAATTGTGTTGTTATTGATGTCAAAGGTAGAAAGAATTGTGATATTCATGAATGTCATTAACGAAAAACACATGGGGAGACTGTGAATATCTTGACCTTCTGCAAGAGCCTTGTGTGTTTACCTTCAACGACAGTGCCATAACAACAAGATGACTGTGTGAAAACAAGAAGGATTGAAGAGAAATGGAAAATGGGAGATAGATAAGATGACCTTGAAATAGAGGAACACGATATGAGGGATGAGCAAGAGGAGAAAAATGAAGTATGTGTGGTGCAAATGAAGTGTAGGTATAGAGCAACGATGAACTTGGAAAAGGAAGATCCCAATGGCCTGATCAAAGAACTAACGAAATTGATATATCCCACATTTATGAGGAAAAACAATTTCCATAAGTTTATAATGAAAAAGCGATATTATGTTGTTTGAATGAAGACGGGAAATCCATGGAACCTCACGCAAGGCGTTAATTTTATGTCGTGGGGCTCACCTTACCGAAGATCAGACTAAAATTTGCAAATGAGTGGTCGAAGTCCCGGTGGCCTAGTGCCCTGCTAGGTTGGTGGCCACGTCTGAAGCCATGATGGGATCCATGATAGAGCTACATCATCTAGTTAATGGAAGGTGCCCATGTGGAGACAATGTAATCTACCACAACAACATACTGGATATCGGGATATCAGAAGAGTTAAGAAAAAACATAATTGTAATGTCTCAGAGGCCCAATGGGTTGATACCTCGGTGGCCTGGTGATCCCATATTAGAGTATCAAATATCAAAAGAACAAAGTGCGTGCACAATGGCAAAGATATGAGGGACCTATACCTTGTAGACCAACTCAGATGCCATGGAAGCAACCACGGAAAGGGCCACATCATTAGCCACTTAAGCAATCATGAAAACATGATGAGTCAATGTGGAAGACCACGTCACTTTCCATGCCATATCGGATATCGGATATCGAAAGAATGGAGGAGCAAGGTTGTGTCGAATCTCGAGGGGCCTGGTGGGCTAATATCCTGGTATCATGGTTCCACATGTGAGGTTCCATACTAGATCAAGAGAAATAAAAGTTGTTTTCAAAGTGTTGAAGTTTCTAGAAGTCGATGGCCCGGTAGGTCGGTGGACCCGATGAACATAACCTAGACGACAAGGTTCCATACCAGATCAGGTTGGAAAGTGCAGTGTGAAGTGTTGAAGGGATGATGGGATGGTGACCGATGCCATGATGATGCCATGTCAGAACCACATAAGAAGCAAGGATAATGCCATGTGTCAAGTGCCAAGTCAGTGCAACGATAGAGCAGAGTAGGAGGAATTGATGACATCGCAACTATGTACGTGTCACATCATCCAACACAAGTGGAAGGGGTACATATGGAGGCCACATTAGGAACAAAAATTGCAAGTGACCAATGTCGAATCAAATGCCATGTGTCAGACCCATACAAGTCCACGCCAATCGAGACATGCAGATGAAGCCCATGTGGATATCATGTCAATAGCCATGTCACACTGATGTATCATATATTAGAATTTTGTTGAAATTGTTAGTGTTGAAGGCCCAGGGGCCCGAGGGGCTAGTAGGCCTGATAATACCAGTGGTATATTAGATCGAGAGAATGAGTGTGGGCACATATTTGAAAGCTCAGGGACTTGATAGCCCATGATCTAATATCCTGGTGGTCCTGATATCTAGGGAACACAAAAACGAGATCGATAGATGAGAATTGATAAAGTACAGATCCAACAGTTATTGAGCGTTTAAGTCTTGGCACGTGTTTAGAAGACCATATCAGATAAACGATAACGATTTGATCAAGGACTTGATCAGATGGCTGCTGAGCGTCAAGGTTATGCGGTGTGGTCCACTAGCCAATATTGATGGTTATGATTGAATGAAGGATGCAATCTAACAACTGCTGAGCATTGAGGTTTTATTTCTTTTTTTGGTGGGTTGGGAATAGATCGACAACCACTATCATTTCAAGGAATGATCATATGACAACTGAGTTTTAAGGTTGATCAATGAGCAGAGAGCATGCAAATTAGGAGGAATTTGGGACTAGTTTCGAAGTTGTGTGTGTGTGTGTGTAAGTGAATTGAAAGTGAAGTGGAGCTCTGGGATTATAAGGCTATCGAGTATGAGAGTAAGTGAGAAAAGAATGGGAGAGTGAGGAGTTATGAGTCTGGAGAATCGAGAGAGTGGAAAAATGTCGACGAGTTGATAGAGTGAGGAACTTTGAGTTTGTAGAACCAAGAAAGTGGAAGAGTATGCATGAGTAAGAGAAGATTTGAGGCTCACAGGTCCGAGGAAAAAAAGAGAATGGAAGAAAGGAAGATATGAATGTTTAAGAGTGGATGGGAGGTTCAAGGAATTTCTGGATTTGTACATAATTAAAGTTTTGTGTCAACAAAAACAAAGAAAAAAAGTTGTACTGGTGAAAGATGGAAGGGAAGTGGTAATCTGGTATTGTTGATAGTTAGAAGAAATCAATTTTTCCAGTAAATTGATATGGCTGAGTTAGTGCCCAGCTAAGGGGATTGGTGTCTCCTGTAGGTTGGTGCCTGCAAATACTGCAACTACAAGTTGGTGCCTACAAGAAGAGCTGAGTTGGTGCTTATCCAAGGAGATTGGTGTCTCCTGTAGGTTGGTGCCTACAAACATTACAATTGAGTTGGTTCTCAGACAAGGGGATTGGTGTCTCGTTCAGGTTGGTGCATGCAAAAATTATCACTGAGTTGGTTCTCAGTAAAGGAGATTGGTGTCTCTTGTAGGTTGGTGCCTCTAAACATTACAACTGAGTTGGTTCTCATATAAGGGGATTGGTGTCTCGTTCAGGTTGGTGCATGCAAAAATTATTGCTGAGTTGGTTCTCAGTAAAGGAGATTGGTGTATCTATCAGGTTGGTGTCTGCAAACATTGTAACAGTAGGTTGGTGCCTACAAGATATTATAAAGAAAGCTTTGTTGTTTTATCCCTTTTGGTTTGCCACATTAAATATCCATGTACTATTACTTTGTAATCGTACTATTACTTTTATCTTCACTGCTCATGTGCGAATCATGTATCTAATGAATTAAATTTCTAGTGCAAAAAACAAACACTCAATAGGTATGTTCTTTGCATTAGTTCTTCATATTTGTATATATTTATGCAAAAATGAGAGACATGAAGATTGGATGTGTATCAACAATCCAAACCTAAGTTACCTGGTTCGTGTTTGTGTTCAATTTTGACATACATTGAAATTGACTTAGCACCTGCCAATACATAATAGTCTTCTATCAAGGTACACAATTAGAAAATTATTTTTCCAAGCATATAATAGTGAACTTAAGAAAAAAATTCACTCTTTTCAATTTTTTCGAGGCATGCCACTTGCTAGAATTTCTTCACACTATTGGGTCAATGTATAACATGATTTATTTTGATAAATAGCTTGCATGATGTAGTTTCTTTGGATATGGTGCATACTGCTTAAGCTTATTTGGGTTATCCATTCTCACAATCTTTCCAATCTTGAAGCACAACAAGGAATATACAAATCTTAGACATGTCGACAATCCCTTGTCAACGACTTTTCCAATTGTAGCATTATTACCCAACAAAGTATTTTAGAAATTTTAAACGAAGTTGTACAAAGAGATGAATTTTGAATGAAGTCATACAAAGAGAGAAAGCATGATTAACTACAAATGTGCAACAATTGTGACTCCTAAAAGATTGCTAGAACATATACCCAAATACCAGAAATTGAAGAAGGCATTCTTCTTAAGTATTGCATTTTTATATTCCTCATTGAGTTGGTCTGCACCAAATGGTTGTGAAGTGGGTTGGTGGCCATTGGTCCCCAAAAATATCAAATAAAACACAAAGAAGAAAACACCATTCTAGATGGCCGTTGCTTTGTTACATATTGCAGTTTCACAATGATTAAGTGGCTTCCAAGTTGATAGAGATACTGATATTAAAAAAAACCAATCCCTGAAATAATAATTTATAGAATAAAATCAGAATCAAATAGATTGGATAATTAGAAAACTATAATTGGGCTCAGAATAATGGCTGTGTACATAGAATTCTCAATCTATAGTCTCACCGAGAGATAAATTATTGAAGAGGTGGATACCATCCAGTACCTTCTAGAGTAAACATCTGCATTAAGGCCCCCTACTGGAGGCATCACAGTTGACACACCCGTCCATTAGTTGACATTTTTAATAGAAGTTGTAACCCCTTCGTGCAAGGCAATTGTTAGATAGATAATCAAGTTTGCTTAAATCACATAGTATATGAGTCTGTCGCTAAATTCAACTATTGCACAATCACAAGTGTGCATTGTAATTAAGCATGGAATCCTCCATCCTTAGTAAAAAGATGACAACATTAGATGTTTTCGGTGCTATGAAGCACACCCAGTTTTCCCTGGCTGCAAGATCACATTCATTTCTAGGTTCCCCATATTCCTATTTTATAGAACTTCCTTGCTGTAGAAGAAATCCCTTTTCCAAAACTGGGAAAGGAATGAAACTGTTTTGTTTCTCTGCAAATGCTATTACTACATTCATGGTTGGACCTTTGAGCTTAGTGGCAAAAGAACTTTGCAAGGGAGAAACTTAAATCGAAGGACACATGGTAAAGTATGTGTGTTAGGGTAGCATGTGGCAAGGGAAAGATATGGCAACATGTTTGATGCCTAGATGTTGTGGACAGATGACTAAATACTTGGAATTAACAACTTGACATATATCATCATAGCATCCTTATGCTGATTTCCAGGCGAGTGAGGATGGATTTTTAGTTTTAATTTTTCTCTCTCCAAGGTCGAGACCAATGCACCAACATAAAATCTCTTAGCAAGTTTTTTCTAAATGGAGGTAACTTAATCATGGTACGATTCTTTTCTTCAAATATTATGATATGATGAGAACTTTAAGAATCGAGCTAATAGACTCCATTTTGTATTATTATAATAAATATTTATTTTTTCAACTAAATTAATAATAACATTTTAATATATTATTTAAATAAACTTTTAATATCAAAAATAAACTTTTAATATCAAATTCAATTTACCGTAGGGACATCACTACTACGATAACACGTGTTTTATAAATCAAACAAAAAATTTGAAATTTTTAATCCATAAGCATTTCTTCTTTTATCAAGAACAATAATCTATTTGATTTAATATCTATTTCGATCAAAGGGATGCATTTTCTATTCCAATAACACGAGAAATCAAGGCTTAGATAGTAAATGGTTGTATTCATTTTTTAATCGTTGACATATAGTTTTATGCATTGGATCATTTTTCGACATTTTCCAGAGGCGATTGCCGAGTGCTTGAATAAAAAAAATCCATAATACAATGTTTGAGATCACGTGGGGCCACTCTCAATGTTAGAGGTGTTCTCTACGAAGGTACAATTTTTTGTATCAAATTCGGTGACATCCCATAAATATCAAAACAATATTAATATATATTTATTTCCTTCTTTTGCTAGACGTTTATTTCTTTTCTGGTTATCTTAATGTTCAACCCTATGCTAATAGCCATATTACTACTCTAAATGAAGTTTTCCATCCTCTAGTTCTCAAGTAAATTTTCAATCCACATCAGTATTGCATAAGCTTTTAATGTAGATGCTAAAAAAAACCATGTTTACATAAGTGCTTATAGTTGTGTTTCATCAGTTGTAAAATGTTGAAGACAATTTGGGTGTCATGTTAATTCTCTTTTCTTGAAAGCAATATTAACTATTAACAACATATCATTATTATTAGGAGGCAGTATAATGAACTATGCTACCATTGTTTATAATATGTAGGTATAATATGGAACTTTCTTAATTAAATGTAACAAGTCTCATCATTAGGTTGGTCATAATCATGGTTCTTCTGATGGAACAATAGTTTCCACATAAAGTTAGAAAAACAACAATATTTTAACTTGTTGGACTCACGATTTCCATTAGACCAAAGCCCACATGAATTAATCTCTGCTACAATCACCAGAGTTAGGATTCATGAGAGGTGGTTAACCCATGTCACGAAACTCACGGGGAGTGCTGGACACACATGCAAACAATCTCCCCCCCAACGTTATCTGGGTGAGTTTCGAACTCAAGACTTGTCACTCTAATACCATTTGTTGGACACACTGATCACACTGAGAGGGGGGGGTGAATTAGTGTGAGACTCTTTTTACACTTCTTTTAAAACTTTAGTTAGCAATCACCATTTACTCATTACTTCCATTAATACTTAGTTGCTTGCATGTAAACATATCTCAACAACATACAAAAACAATACAGAACTATGAACCATCACAATAATGAACACAAAGAACACTGGATATTGTGTAAACTTTTTGTATTATGTTTTATAGGAGACCACAATTTCGAGGGTTTATCAACACCAATTGAAAAGAGCACCAACTCAAAGAGAGCACCAAATATCAATGCAAGACCCAGCCTGTAGATCTCAACACCAACTGAGAAAAGGAATCCAGCCCACAAGTACAAGTGATCCGAATGGATCTCCACACGTGAAAGAACTTAGCGCCATGTTGATTTCAAGGTGGCAACAAAAGTGTTTAAATGATGCTTTCTTGAGTTCTATTTCTCATGCATTTAATTATGCATTTGTGGGAAAAATACTTCATGCATTTTTCATATTAGTTTGATTAATGCTTTATGAAGTGCTCATGCATTTAATTATGCATTTTATGAGCTTTAATAACTCATGCATTATTATTATT
>JASDQU010100056.1:34279-48976 GCA_032191745.1 Picea mariana | reverse complement strand
CCACTATCTAGAGCAGAGTGATGGAGGTGACAGAGACTCCAACCGATGCAGGATTAATCTTGCACACTTTTTGAAGAGCTTGAGGGACAAATATCACAGCTGGAACAGGTGGTCACAATAGTGGAACAATGCATGGAAGGGCCTGTCACCGAGCAAGTCATTCAGGAGTTCTTCAAGTAGGAGGCCCTAGCGAAGCAGCAAGTCGAGGTAGCTTGAGCTAAGCTCGAGGCATTCAAAGCAGTGTTGCCCAGATCAAAGTGACTCAGGACGAGTCACAGGTGAGTGTTGGGGGCCTGTTGGATCCTGACCAAGTTTTGGGAGAACCTTGGTCTTGTTTGATCATTTTTGGGACTTCGATAGGCTGGTCGAAGATGAAGCACCCAGGTGAAGCAGATATCATGGGATCTCTCCCATTTATGCAAGATTTTTTGGTTTTAGGGTTTATGTAATGAGTATGGGATGTCGTCCCATGGGTTTACACATGATTAGGCCTCTTTTGTAATGTATAAATAAGTAGGTAAGCAATGTAAGAAGTAGTTCTAATCAGCTTTGTGCAAGAGCTTGTGAAGATTGCTAAGTGTGAGTGGTTGTGACTGCTTCATCCATATTGTATGTTGAGACTTGCAGAGTTAAGTGCAAGTGATGCTAAGAAGGATTTGTGCCTTAACCTAGGTCGGGGAAGGAGGATCTGGCAAGGTGCATGCAGATCTCTTGTCCTATGCAGAGTTAGCTTTGTGTCTTAGTGCATGAGTAGTTGGCTTAGTGCACAAATGTATTAAGGGTTGTAGATCTAAGTGCAAGCATATTGTAAGTGATTTGTGTGCAGGCTGTGTAAGGCTTTATGCTTTGACCTAATTCGAGGAAGGAGGATCTGGCAAGGTGTGCACAAATATCCTGTCCTATGCGGAATTGGTGCCTGTAAAAAGATTGAAAGAGACTAATAAAGAAGAGAAGAGTTGGTGGGCATAGCCCCACACTGGGGTGAACTACGTATATCCTGTGTTATTGTGATTTGTGCTATGTGTTCATGATGGTTATGTTTATATTTTCTTAGTGCACTATTTTGGATATATGATAGGTAGATCCATTGATGCTTAGTGCTTGATATATGAATAAATGATAGATATTCTTTGATGTTATGTGTTGAATGATTAGATGTGTTTAATATTGATTACTACTGTGTTGTTCTACAATTAGGGTTAATCTACTATTTGAATAAGAATCATAACTGAATGCATACTATTGGCTAAGTTCTTTGTTGAAGTTTGTAATCACAGATATGTGTCCCATCTAGGTTTTAGACACTTGATTCCTGCAACCCCCCTTACCTCTACCTCGGGTGAGACTTCATCTACTTTGTAGGTATTTTTAAAAGGGATGGTAGTTAGCATTTTGATGGTGCATTGTTGAAGTGTTGAGCCCTGGGTCTACCCCTATGCCAACAACACCCTAAAAAGTCTATGTCAAATTTTACTTTTTGGGTACCACTTGATCTTTTTGCATTGTCTAAATTCAACTTTAGTATGGAAAATGTTGCCTTTGCTTATTATTCTGACTCCCATTAAGTCTTCCAAAGTTTGTTTGAATCTGTGAAAACCCATAGCTTAAAATACTAACATTTAAATAAAGAATCGACAGTCAAAACATTTCCCCGACGCGCTCAAAGATTCGACATCAGGAAGAATTAAAAAATGAAAGAGAATCACTCAAGAGAACTGAGGCCGCCGAGTGCCGATCTTCGTCGACATTGGTAGAAGGGATTCTTCTTTCGCGACATGCATCACACAAGGATATCGCTGATGACCTATCCTTTCGGCATCGATAAAAGGCTAAAAGAGGTGGCGTTAACGAAGAAATGAAGGCTTCATCGATAGTCGATCCTCGATACCTTTCGACATCGGCAGTCCCAAGTTTATTTTAACACATGCATATTGTTGAAGCCCTGATTTTGATTGATGAACACGACCAAACCACCTATCCTCATATGCCACATGTCTTTGCTAGATTGGATAAAATGTACAATCTATTTTTCCCTTGAGTAGTTATCAGTTCCCAGTGCCCAAGTCGCACCCCGAGTTATTTTTGCAACGTCAGCATCGTACAACAAAATTGATCGGTGTTAGAAGTTCTTATCGAGAGGATACCAACGAAAACTTTCATTACGCATCATCGATCCCCAATCTGTCTACTAAGAAAGCAACGTGATGGGATGTTTTAGCGCTAAGATACGTTGGATTCTTAGAATTTAAAGAACTAATTAATTCCAAATCTCTCATTAGTTATTAATTCGTAAGTGGATCAAATCAGTCGTTTGAAATAGAGCACACCACTCTCTGCACCTCTGCCATCAACCCATGATGAATTGAATTGCTGATATTTGGTGGAAGATTTCGCCTGATTTTCACTCATAACCCGAGTTGATTAGCTGATATGACAAGATAGTTTCTTCCCCCGTTTAAATTCTTTCAAGTTGTTCGCAAACAAGATCATCGTGCAAAAAGAAGTTAAGAGCATCCAGAGGAGCGAGAAGAGAAATTTAGAAAAAGATTCCAAGATCCCGTAAGTATTAAACAACAGGTTTAGCAAGCGTTATAGGTATTTACCATTATGTGGATTTTTTATGCTTCACTTCATACATTTTTATCCGGTGTTACCCTGTACGCATGCCCTAAAGGATTGATTTTGGTTGCAGAAAGAATGCCTCCAAAGAAACCTAGTATGAGGAGATACCCGAGGGTGCCCAAGCTAAAAGAATCAAATGAATGATAAGGCTCATCCCCAGGGCCAACATAGCAATTGGAATTCTCTCAAAGGCCGGAACTAGTCATCAGGACATCCACCAAGAAGTTTTTTACTCAGCCTCACATCCACCAAGAAGTTTTTTACTCAGCCTCACATCCACCAAGAAGTTTTTTACTCAGCCTCCAGCCTTTGGAGACACAGAATAAAGCATAGGGACCAAGGAAGTACTCCCGCATTGGGGAGAACTTTTCCAGAAGATCAAGTGGGAAGAATTCCCTGAATATACTGTGCACAATGACCTCGATATGAGGAAACTTGACAATGAAGTTTCTCCGAATATCCGAAGGTCATACCTGCACATGGTAGCGAGCATAAATCCATTATTTCCCTGCATAGAACTCCTAAAGTGGCTTATTGACCACACTGACACAGAAATATGTTTGATCAATGACAACAATGGTGAGTGTGTCGGGGTTTTCCTTCCAGTGGAGGTGCAAAATTACTACAAGATCAAAGACCCGAGGGAGCGTTTGAACACCAATTTTGTTATAAGCTTCTATGATAAACACATCACCAGCTGGGGAATGGCTTCATGGTCGAGAGAGGATAAAAATTTCACCAATCAGACCTCTGGATGGTACCCGAAAACTAACTTAAGAGAATCTTATATCTATCTAATGGCCCTGATCTATTGATTGTATGGGGAGAATGATTGTTCTTGGTTTTCAGAGGCATGGATGCCTATAGCTTACATAGTAGCCATTTCTAGGAGAGATTTTAATTGGGGTGCCATCATTTCCAAGCAGTTGAGAATTTTCATTCAACAGGCTCAAATGCCAAAAGAAGGAGAGACTCGATCCTTCTACATGGCTTCTTATTTATTAGACGTCATCTATGCCAGAAATTCCTTTGTCGGAATGAATTTGAGTTGGCACACCTCAGAACTCCTGGTCCATGTATATTTCAGCATCTTGTGGGAGAACAGGTACAAGAAATACTACTCCCTCATCTGCGATCAATTCATTGCACACATTCATTTTATGTTGTTCAAAAAAGATTGTCCGAGATTGTCGGCTGTGGCCAAAAAGATGATATCAAAGGTTGGCCATTGGTATCTAGATGAGTGTGATACCTACATCAGTCTTTTCAGAGCCACCAGAGCACCACACCTGTTACCTGTGTATGTCCCCGATCGACTAGTAGTAGGGGAAATCTGCTACTAGACCATCCTGCAAGGTTACAATGCTACTCTAGTGAAAGATAAAAAGCAGGAATTCATACCTTATGGATTCCATATAGGTTTCTACATAGTAAAAGACATCACTCAAGCCAAGCAGGAAGGGTTAATACAGTTAGGTTTTCTATTCCAAACTGGCCATATTTGCAAGCATGACCCAAAGGGTCTAGTCCCGAGCATGCGTCGCAAGTATCATCCTGTTGTCCATACGCCCATGACAGGTTTCAAGATGAGATTTTCACAGAAAATGCGCAGGATTGGGACGAGGTTGTGATGAGGATGGTCGATCCTAGGATGACCATATTCAAAGCCATGAGCCTATATGAACAAGTGACAAGCCTGGAAAAATAGGCTCAAGAGGCACTCAAGGCTAGAGAACAAAGGATAGCATCCGAAGCAGCAGAAGCCCCATTGACAGCCCCAACGCAAGGAAGAGATATCCATTTGGCAGAGGATGCACAAGAAAGGGGACTTCTCATGTTAGAACAGGAACAATAGGTGCTTGATCAGCTACAAGATGACCTGGACCTATCATAAACGACACAATCCCTTGTCGATAACCTAGACAGAAGCCAGGTGGGTACGAGCGGCCCTGAATTTATAGATATTGATGAAATTGATGGGTTGGAAAACCTTGAATAAAAAAGAGAAAATAAAAAAAGAGAAAGTATGAACTGAAGGAGACACCTTCGCAAGAAAACGTAAACCCCATCAATTAATTGACCGGATCGTAAGATCTGGAGAACAATTCCACTATTAAACGTTGCAGAGTCTAATTGGGCCTCGATGGTGGGTTTTGTTCCTATTGTTGAACTAAAGGGATTTAGGACCCATCAAAAGGTTAGTACTAATTTTTTAATGTAGTGGTATGATGGGAAGGATTTTGTACATGTACTATTATTTTCCCTATCCGAGTGGAAATAACCCATCCCCTCAGGTAACGTAGTTGCCTCTTCATTCAAGAATGTAAAGAGCCTCCAAGTAGAGTATATGTGGAATAATGGTAGGGAGATGAAGATGGAAACTATGGAAAGTTGTGTGAAAGGTGATAGGGTGGGATCAAGGCATAGGCATACTATCCAAGACTTGAATTCCCAAATAGTCACACAGAATGTCGTGTTGGACACTTGAAATGGCACACATGTGAACATAAAACCCATAATTTTGAGAAGAGGCATGCTACAGATTGGAAAAAGCGTGACGGTGTAAAAATCAAGGACCCCATCAACGAATGTGCCATTGGTATAAGAGTATATGTACCAATAGGGGAAATTGTTGTCGATATATTTAGAGATGTTTTGTATGATAGATAGGTGATGTTGATTCAATAGTATTCTCTTCTACATGAATTCTGACATGGGTTCAGGATGATCAAGAAATTTCAGATAGGAGATAGTATGAGAATTTGTGTCTCTGGACAATAGATGTGTGCTACTAGAAATTATTGTGTACCATTGGACAGTAGTTGTGTACTACTATGGATCAACATAGTAATGTTCTAATGGATGACATTGTAGTAGTTTTGTGCTACTAGCTGATTTTCATGGAGATTACCAGATCACTTGGAGAAAATGTGTGTTGCTTGATCGCAGATACTGTGATGGATTATTCAAGTTATCGATGACATGGTAGTAGTTGTGAGCTACTAGTTTATTGCAGAGCGGTCAATGGAATACTAGGTGCAGACCTCATGAAAAGATACCTTCCTATCTAAGAGGGAGAGTTGATGTTTGAGGCAGTATCGTGAGATATTCTCCCTGGAAGGTACTATGTGGACTAGTAGGGGGGAATGTGGAATTCATATTGACATGCCTCAGATGGTCAAATGAAGGAACCAAGACACAAATTTCATGAGGAAACCTCAATATGTCTTGTGAGACATTGGCTCCATGAGGGAACCTCGATATGTCTTAGACATTGGCTCCATGGAGGAACCTTGATATATCTTAGACATGTGTTTCACGAGGGAAAAATGAGATTTATAGTATGGAAATATTTCATGAGTTAAATATAAGGTTGGACACTTCAATATATTTGGTTGTCCAGTATACATTCATGTACCCAAGGAGAAAAGGACCAAATTAGACCCTTGAGGAAGAAAGGGTACATTTGTGGGGTATAGTGAGCCTTCGAAGGCATACTGGATCTACATCCATGGTCAGAGACAGATTGAGATGAGAAGAGATGTTACCTTTGAGGAGGAGGTAGACTTCACGAGATTTAGAGGATCTCGCATGGATATTGATAGTGAGAGATAGGAAGAGATGGTTATTTCTCCCCCTCACCCTCCAACAGTTCAGAGGGAGACAATTGAGCCTATTGATCCAATTGATCCTATTGATCCTTTAGCCCCAAATGATGTTCTAGGAGATATTACAGTAGGTTATAAGTGACCTACATGTGATAATCAGACTCTACAGGAGGAAAAATGGCATGCATCTCCTCATGGTACCTTTCGAGAGAGAAAGAGACCTCAAAGATATTCATGTTATGCCGCAGATATGAGACACATCATTTATTTTGATCCTTCCTGTTATAAGGAGGCATCTAGTCAGCCAGTAGGGAGAGATGCCATGATGGAGGAGTATCAGTCCATCATGAAGAATTATGTGTGGGACATTGTTTTGATAACTAAGAGGAAGTCAGTAGTGATTTCCAAGTGGATCTATAAGATCAAACACACAACTGACAGGAGCATCGAGAAGTACAAAACAATATTTGTTGCTAGAGGATTCTCTCAGGTGGAGGGAATATATTATGAGGAGAAATTTTCTCCTGTTGCTCAATACACTTATATCCGAATGATTACTTCCCTTGTAGCATCCATGGGTTGGAGACTACATCAAATGGATGTGAAGACAACATTTCTCAATAGAGATATTGAGAAATAAGTATACATCGAGCAACAATATGGTTTCATGATACATGAGAAGGAGTCTCATGTGTTTAGGATGAATAAGGCCCTCATGCATGGACTCAAGGAGGCACCTTGATCTTGGCATGCGAGGATTGATGGACACCAGATGAGTTTGGGATTCAAAAAAGGTGTTGTTGATACCAACCTATACTACAATATTATTAATGGTGAGTCCCTAATTTTGGTTCTCTACATTGATGATTTATTCCTCACCAGTACAGAGAGCCTTATTGTTGAATGAAAGTATGTGTTAGAATCTAAGTTTGATATGAAGGACCTTGGTGTGATGCACTACTTCATGGGACTAGAGTTGTGGAAGAGAACTGATGAGATATTCTTGAGTTAGGGGAAGTACACAATTGAGATATTGAAGAAGTTTTAGCTGATGAATGGCTACACCAATGGTGATGAATCTAAAGAAACTAAGTGTGTCTTATTTTGATTCTGACAAGATTGATCCAACCCTATATAGACAACTGATTGGATCATTCATGTATCTGGTTAACACCAGACCATATATTTGTTATAAATTGAGTGCACTTAGCCCATTTATGAGTCAGTTAAGATAGATACACTAGATTGTTGCAAAGCATGTGTTGAGATACATGCAAGGATTAGTTGGACATGATATGAGATATACTTCCAGTATTGACATGAGGTTGCAAGGATATACTAACTCTGATTGGGAAGGAGGTACAGGGGATAGGAAGGAAACCTATGGGTCTTTCTTCACTTTGGGATCTTCCATGGTTTCATGGTGTAGCAGGAAACATACTTATGTGGCTTTGAGAACCACAAAAGAAGAGTAAATTGCATTGAGTTTGGCAGTCCGCGAAGCAGTGTGGCTTCGTAAGATCCTTGCAGATTTATTTGGACACATGATGGATTCCATTGTTATTCATTGTGATAACCAGAGTTATGTGAAGCTCTCAAAGAATCTAGTGTTTCATCAAAACACATTTAGATCAAGTACCATTACATCTGAGACATGGTGCAGAGGAAGGAAGTATTGGTGCAATATCTTCCTATAGATGAGAAGGTTGTTGATGTTCTTACCAAACACCTTACCAGGACGAAGTTTGAGTACTTATGTGACATATTTTCCATGGAAGAGAATGCCTCGCTCACTAATAGGGAGTTTTGATGTTTGTACCTTCCTAAGATATTCTCCATATTGTACTCCTCTATGACTTAGTTGAGTTGATCTGTGAGGACACTTATCCGAGAAGGGATAAGTGGGTTTGGGATTATAGCCCAAAATCCCTTATGGAGAGCACATGAGGACACATCCCTTGTGGAGAGCACATGAGGACACGTCCCTTTTGGATATCACATGAGGACATGTCAAGGGATTTGAACTAGACGTCACACACTATGGGTAGTTGAGCTGAGTGTTTCTAGAGGGAGTAGCCTCTAGAACTCCATGTGGAAGTGCCACATGTGACAGAATCTAGATCATACTCCTCTATGACCAAGTTTAGTTTATCTATAAGGACACTTATCCAAGAAGGGATAAGTGGGTTTGGGATTATAGGCCAACATCCTTTGTGGAGAGAACATGAGGACATGCCAAGGGAGTTGACCTTGAAATCACACACTATGGGGAATTGACCTTGGTGTTTCTAGAGGGAGTAGTCTCTAGAAGTCCACATGGGAGTGTCATGTGTGATAGATTCTAGATCGTTCTCCTCCGTGAATGATTTGATTTGATCTATGAGGACACTTATCCAAGAAGGGATAAGTGGGTTTGGGATTATAGCCAAAAATCCCTTGTGGAAAGCACATGTGGATATGTCAAGGGAGTTTACCTTGACATAACACACTATGTCAAGGTAAAACTAAATAATAGATTGAATAAAATACAACAGAGATAAATAATAGACTGCATAAAATACAACAAACATACGAAGAACAAAAACAAATATCCAGTGAACAATAACTTATATTGAATCAATAAAATAGGCTGAAATTGTAAAACTAAAGAACTGAAAACAACTTGCTTGAATGGTGGTAGCTATATCTAAGAAGAAATGTGGCCGCTACATGCATCCATCTAAGAAAAATGAATACAATGAGGCTCCAGAGGTCTTCTTAAAATTACTCATGAATTCCAAAACCCTGGACATCCAAAAACCTAACCCTAGGAGATGAAACGCCAAAAGTTATGTGGGCGTTGATGGGTAAGTTGGTACCTCAACTTCATGGGGTCGTAACTTTTGCATACAACCCTTGTTTTAGGTGAGTGATAACCCATTGGAAATTTATTTTCGATAAATATGCATTATTCCATCAAAATATTACTCTGTCTATAGTTTGACTGTGGAAATCCAAAAAAAACATTGTTTAGGGACCCAAAATGACCCTGGAAGCACAGAAAGATGTGCTAACATGAAAAATTCCAAAATATGCAAGTTGGATTAGGTGGGAGACTACTAGTCTCCACTTGGAAGATGTGTAGGGATTCAAACAACCTTGAAAGTGTAGAACCCACAATTACAAATAAGTATAGAAGAACGTGTTGAACTAAAAATTGTCAAGAGGAGACAGCTGGAATAGGTGGGTGGCCACCAATATCCACCTGAATCAGTTCTCCACCATTAGGAAGAAATGGTATTCATTGCATTTATTTCCCCCATTAGGTGAGAAAAATTTCAATGAATTTTCCCCTGGGTGAGCCACTTGCCTTGGTGTAGGAGTTGCCCTACCTTGAAAACCCGATAAAGTTGGATCCTTTGCTAGCGATTTCCCTTGACTTGTGTATCCACTATATGATCAATGGATGCATGTTCCATGAATTTAGGTTTAATATTTGTTAGTGTCAGTTTTTCTACGATCTATGAGGTCTCTAATAATGGTGGAAAATATGGACGAAGGAGGTCCACATTGAACACTAGGTGCAAGCCAAGGAAGGGTGGAGTGTTGAGCTCAAAAGCATTGCTACCCACAACCTTGGTGATAGTGTAAGGCCCATAGCGAAGTGGGAGGAGCTTAATATGGGGCCCTTTATGATGCTCTTTCTGCAAATGTAACCAGACCTTGTCTCCCACCTGAAACTGGTGCAATACCTGGTGTTGATCATGGTGTTGCTTGTACTCAGCATTGGCTTTCTACAAAATATATTCATGGACCTGTTGGTGGATGTGATGAATCTGCTCAATGAACCTAGTGGATTTTTCGACCTCAGAATGAACATAGGAAGATTCTACCTTTGTGTTTGCAAGAGGTAGTGAAACATCAATGGAACCCAAGGGATAGAATCCTAGCCCCGCATGAAATGGGATATGGTCGGTGGAGCTATGGAGAGCCCTGTTTTAGCTATGTTGAACATAGGGAAGACTCTCATCCCATGTATGTGGATGCTTAGAGTTGTACATGTGCAGTATGTGCACAATCATCTGATTGAAGAACTATGTTTGGTCATCAGTTTAGGGGTGGAAAGCAGTGGATTTAGTGAGCTTGGTGTCCAAAAATGACCAAAGACTCGATCAAAATGTGTTGAGGAACCTGTTGTCCCAATCGAAGATGATGGTATGTGGTATCCCAAAATGGAACCACTCGTTTCAAGAATAGCTTGGCAGTATCTACCGATGTGATTCTCTTCTTGTAGGCTATTAGAATGGCCATCTTCGAGAACTGATCAACTACCACAAATACACAATCATTTCCTTGCTTGGTGGATGGAAGGCCAGACATGTAATCCATCGAGATGGATTCCCAAGTCCTCTTGAAAGTAGAAAGACGGGTGTATAAGCCTTGCTTCATGATGGTTGGCTTGGAAATGGCACAGACAATGCAAGATCTGATATACTTGTTGATGTCCTATCGAAGTTTTGGCCAATAAAAATGTTTCTATAGAATGACCACAATTTTCTCCACACCAAAATGTCTATCCATCTGACTATAGTGAGCCTCCCAAATCAACTTTGCATGCTCGCTTGCAGAAACATAGAGATGGACCAGATGGCATAAAATTATGTCCTAAATGTGAAAATCAATGACATTCACGCCTATACCCAAGAGATGATAGGTGGTGGTGAAGTTCGGATCTTATTGATAAAGTTGGGGCCACTCATATGTCTCATGCCCATAGGAATGGAGCACGGTGGTGAGTGTAGCCACGGGAGGTTGAATGAGGCGATAAACAATATGATTTGTGCTCCCTGTCTTATACTTGATGTTGATATGAAATTTTTGTAGGTAGGTGAACCACTTCTGATTGTGGTCATTCTGCAACTTTCCCTATGCATGTATGAAATGAAGAGGCTTGTGATCAATGTGGATTATTGTCTCATTTCCCAGAATGTAATGTTTCAATTGACGACATACTTGTACAATGGAATAAATTTCCTTGTCATAGGTGGGGTATTTCCAGACAATATATGAGAGTGTATCACTATGGTGTGTTATCTGATGACCGTGTTGAGTGAGAACTGCACCTACAACATAGTCAGATGCATAAGTCTTGATATCGAATGGTTTTTGCAGATCAGAAAAGGAGAGTACTAGTGCTGAGCACAAACGATTCTTTATATCATCAAATGCTCTTTTTTGTTCCTTCCCCCATGTGAAATTTTCCCTACCACTGCCCTTGGTCACTTGGCTGAGGGCCCATGCAATATGGGAGAATCCCAACACGAACTGTCGGTAGAAGTTGGCAAGTCTCAAGAAGCTATGAAGCTCGGTTAGTGTGGTTGGGGTTGGCAAGTCACAAATGACTTGGATCTTAGCTGGATCAACATGTACCCCATGCTCATAAAAAATGTAGCCCAATTATTGGTCCCTATTCATGCCAAAGGAACATTTTTCCATGTTGGCATATAGCTTGTGCTACAACAAAGTGCTCAAAACTTGCTGAATATGTTGCATATGCTCCTCCCAAGTTCTACTGAAGATGAGGATGTCATCCAAATATACCACCACAAAAGAGTTGGTGAAGGGTCTCAATACATCATCCATCAACCTCATGAAAGTGGTTGGTGCATTTGTTAAGCTAAAGGGCATGAACTACCTTTCGAAGAGACCTTCTTTAGATTTGAAATTTTTCTTCCATACATATGTTGTTTTGATGGGAACCTGGTGGTAGCCAAACTTTAGGTCAATATTGTTGAAGAACTTTTCTCGCTTGAGTTGGTCAAGAAGGTCATAAATTCTAGGAATTCGGTACTGATTCTTGAGTGTGATTTTGTTTAATGCTTTGTAATCAATGTAGAGCCGCCTGGTCCTGTATTTCTTCTCCACCAGTACAATTGGGCTTCCGCAAGGGGAGGAGTTGGGTATGATGTGCTCCTTTTGAAGAAAATATTGGATCTAATGCTTGATTTCATCATTTTTCATCAACAATCGATGATAGACTGGTCCATTAGGAAGAGGTGCACCGGGTGTTAGATCAATTGGATGCTTGACTTGGTAGTGCATTGGTAACCTAGTGGGTGAGAAGACTATGTATCTATATTCTTCCATGATCCCATCCACGTGATTCTACTGAAAAGAGAGGCCCTGTGTAGAGGCCACAGATGTGGTGTCAAACTTCTGCTTACTGTGAGCATGGATCACAAAGAAGATGAACTTCTCGATATTTGAAATGACCTTACTACATTTCTTAGCAAAGCTTAGCAGTAAGCGACACTACCTCTAGTATCATGTACAATTGTCTACCCAAAGTAATAATAACACTACGGGGTCTAGAGCCCCCCGGGGTCATCTCAATTGGCATGTGTTGTGATATGAAGTGTTATGTTCGATTAGGTTCTGAGTTCAAATCCCCTTGACTTATCTGTGCCTATGAAAGGGGCATACATATGGCACTTGGAGGTTATAGTGGTAGTGGTCAGAATTGACCCTATGTCACGTGAGTATGAGACCAACCTAGTTGTCAATTCTGCCAGATACCCAAAAAAAATAAATGCTACAGGGTCTAGACTCATACACAACATGTTGCTTCCACAAATATGGTTGTCCTAAGAGAACATCACAAACATCAAGGGGATAAATATCACACAATACCTCATCTTTCAAAGGCTTGATGTCGTAGGGTAGATGACATTGTTTCATGATGCGAAGATCTATTCCTTGGCGAAGCTAACTCTTGGTGTAGGGTTGTGGGTGTAGTGTCGTCAGTAGGTCTAGCCACTTGATGACCTCTGCTGATATTATGTTCTTTTGACGTCCGCTATCAACAATGAAATGAAGTGGAACCCCCTTTACCCAAATCTGTGAATGAAATAGGTGTTCCCCTTCCTCTGGTTCTTTTGGTTCACTTTGCTCGACTTTGGTGGTAGCAACAGTGGCACTAGGTTCAACATCGATAATCCAATTCCCTCCTTCTGGATTTGATTCAAAGTCAAAATCTTCCTCTGAACCGAAAGCTTTCAGCTCGCCCACCAGTGACTGCTTGGAGCGACATTCTTTGGTGTTGTGCCAAGGGATTTTATGGTATTCACACCATTTTCTCATTTCCTTCTTCGAATTCTCATTACCTTTCTTGTGTTGTGGCTTAGACTGGTTGTCCTGAGAGTGGCCATATTTTCTCTATCCCTTATTTTTTGGGTTAGGGCCACCTTTTCCTTGCTTTGATTGTGAGGATTTTGTAGATCCAAACTCTCACCTCTTCTACTTAAATTTATGCTCGATCTTGAAAACATATCTATAATCCGTACCCAATGATGTGATGTCCAAAACCTTCATTTATGTTTGAATGTATCTATGCACACAGTCCCAGTATTTTAGTAACATATTTCTCTCAAAGACTTTGATACATTATTTGGTGTGCAGGGTATGGAAAATATTGGTGAAATATGGTATTGTCAGGTCCCTTTCCTGACAAAGGGTCGTTCATCATGTGTATTGGTCCTCATAGCTTCCAACAGGGTAGTATTGTTCTTTAATGGAATCCCTGAAGGAATCCCATGTGGGGGCGACCACAAATATTTCATATTCCTCTATGGCCCTTTGTTCAAAGTAAGTATCCCACCAGTCCTTAACATGGGGGACGACCTTGAGGAGTGAAAAAGTAATATTTTCAATATCGAAAAAATTGTGTACCAAAAAATGCCTTTCGAGTATATTTATCCATTTATCTACAGCATATGCATATATCAGTCCTTCAAATAATGGAATATCAAAACTTACATTTACCTTTAAGGGGGTTTCATGGTCGTTTTATGAAGATGTGTCTCTTATGGGCAGCCACCGAAGGATCTGTACAAAGTTGTCCATCATTTTGTTCCTTTGTCGCACAAGGGATTCCTTGAGCAACATTTTAAAATCATCTCCTGCTCCATCATCATTCTTTTCATCCCTCGTGGATTTTTTTCGGGCTTCGCGTGGTCGTTCTTACAAAGGATCGACTAATTCAAGTCCCAACTTCTTGTACCTAGATTTTGTTGGGACATGCATGAAGAAAAATAAATGAAGAGCATACCTCTTTGATACCACTGATCCAAATTTATGAGAAAAATGATATGAATAACAGGATGAATACAATAGCATAGAGATACAGAGAACAACAATAGATATCCAGTGAACAATAACTTCTATTGAATCAATAAAATAGGCTAAAACTGTAAAAATGAAGAACCAAAAACAACTTGCTCAGATGGTGGTAGCTATCTCTGAGAAGATATCTGGACACTACACACATATATGTGAGAAAAATGAATACAATGAGGCTCCAAAGGCCTTCTTAACATTAATCATGAATTCCAAAATGATAGACATCCAAAAAACTAACTCTAGGAGATGAAACAACAGAAGTTATGTTGGCCCTGATGAGTAAGTTGGTACCTCAACTTCACAAGGTCAT
>JASDQU010100056.1:11543-26857 GCA_032191745.1 Picea mariana | reverse complement strand
ATTTTTGAGCCTAAGATGGTTGAAGATCCTACTTTTAAGGATCTTGTTTTTCCTTCTTTGTAATCAGATCCTACAATTGTGGATCTTGTAATTAATGCTCTTAGTTGGAGAGTGAGTAAGGAAAAAATATATATATTCCTTATGTGATCCATGTTGAAAAAGGAGAAGGAGAAAAAGGAGAGAGTGCTTAGCTATTGAAAGCCATAGTGCTAAGCTAATGAAGAGCCATAGTCCTTGAATGTAAGAGAGTTTTGAGAGCTCACTTTGAAGAAGGAATATAGAAGATCTGCATTCTAGTTGGAACAGGTCCGGAGACATAGCCCCAGAGATGGAGGGGTGAACTTCGTTATCAACATCGGTTGTCTCTCTCTTATTTTCCTTCATGTGTTTTTCTATAATCTATGTTCATTTACTTATGTTTATGTGTTTTAATGCATTATGATAAATGAACTAATATGCTCAATAAAACCTGTATAAGCCATAGTCAATTTTAAGATCCTCACATTGTAAACATTTGGGAGAGTAGTACTCGACCTATTTATGGATCACCATGACAGGTTTGAAGATGAGATTCTCATAGAAAATGCACAGGATTGGGATGAGGTTGTGATGAGGATGGTCGATCCTAGGATGACCATATTCAAATCCATGAGCCTAGATGAACAAGCGAAAACCCTGGAAAAATAGGCTCAAGAGGCACTCAGGGCTAGAGAAGAAAGGATAGCATCTGAAGCAGTCGAAGCCCTATTGACAGCCCCAACGCAAGGCAGAGATATCCATTTGGCACATGACGCATAGGAAAGGGGAATTCTCATGTTAGAATAGGAACAACAGGTGCTTGATCAGCTACAAGATGACCCGGACCTATCATAAATGACACGATCCCCTGCCGATAACCTAGACAGAAGCCAGGTGGGTACGAGCGGCCCTGAATTTATAGATATTGATGAAATTGACGGGTTGGAAAACCTTGAATAAAAAAGAGAAAGTCTGAACTGAAGGAGACGCCTTCCTAAGAAAACGCAAATCCCATCGATTAATTGATCGGATCACAAGATTTGGAGAACAATTCCACTATTAAATGTTGCAGAGTCTAATTGGGCCTCGATGGCGGGTTTTGTTCCTATTGTTGAACTAAAGGGATTTAGGACCCATCAAAAGGTTAGTACTAATTTTTTAATGCAGCGATATGATGGGAAGGATTTTGTACATGTACTATCGTTTCCCCTATCTGAGTGGAAATAACCCATCCCCCCAGGTAATGTAGTTGCCTCTTCATTCAAGAATGTACAGAGCCTCCAGGTAGAGTATATGTGGAATAATGGTAGGGAGATGAAGATGGAAACTATGGAAAGTTGTGTGAAAGGTGATCGAGTGGGATCAAGGAATAGGCATACTATCCAAGACTCGAATTCCCAAATAGTCACACGAAATGTTGTGTTGGACACTTGAAATGGCACACATGTGAATATAAAACCCATAATTTTGAGAAGATGCATGCTATGGATTGGAAAAAGCATGACAGTGTAAAAATCAAGGACCCCATCAACGAATGTGCCATTGGTATAAGAGTATATGTACCAACAAGGGAAATTGTTGTCGATATATTTAGAGATGTTTTGTATGATAGATAGGTGATGTTGATTCAATAGTATTCTCTTCTACATGAATTCTGACATGGGATCGTATCTCTAGAATTCTGACATGGGTTCAGGATGATCAAGCAATTTCAGATAGGAGATAGTATGAGAATTTGTGTCTCTGGACAATAGATGTGTGCTACTAGCAATTATTGTGTACCATTGGACAGTGGTTGTGTACTACTATGGATCAACATAGTAATGTTCTAATGGATGACATTGTAGTAGTTGTGTGCTACTAGCTGATTGTCATGGAGATTACCAGATCACTTGGAGAAAATGTGTGTTGCTTGATCGCAGAGACTGTGACAGATTATTCAAGTTATCGATGACATGGTAGTAGTTGTGTGCTACTAGTTTATTGTAGAGCGGTCAATGGAATACTAGGTGCAGACCTCATGAAAAGATACCTCCCTATCTAAGAGGGAGAGTTGATGTTTGAGGCAGTATCGTGAGATATTCTCCCTGGAAGGTTCTGTGTGGACTAGTAGGGGGGAATGTGGAATTCATACTGACATGCCTCAGATGGTCAAATGAAGGAACCAAGACATAAATTTCATGAGGAAACCTCAATATGTCTTGTGATACATTAGCTCCATGAGGGAACCTCGATATGTCTTAGACATTGGCTCCATGGCGGAACCTTGATATATCTTAGACATGTGTTTCACGAGGGAAACACAAGATTTATAGTATGGAAATATTTCATGAGTGAAATCTGAGGTTGGACACTTCAATATATTTGGTTGTCTAGTATACATTCATGTACCCAAGGAGAAAATGACCAAATTAGACCCTTCAAGAAGAAAGGGTACATTTGTGGGGTATATTGAGCCTTCGAAGACATACTGGATCTACATCCATGGTCAGAGACAGATTGAGATGGGAAGAGATGTTACCTTTGAGGAAGAGGTAGACTTCAAGAGATTTAGAGGATCTCACATGGATATTGATAGTGAGAGATAGGAAGAGATGGTTATTTCTCCCCCTCACCCTCCAAGAGTTCATAGGGAGACAATTGAGCCTATTGATCCAATTGATCCCATTGATCCTGTAGCCCCAAATGATGTTCCAGGAGATATTACAGTAGGCTATAAGTGACCTACATGGGATAATCATACTCTACAAGAGGAAAAATGACATGCATCTCCTCATGGTACCTTTCAAGAGAGAAAGAGACCTCAGAGATATTCATGTTATGCCGCAGCTATGAGCCACATCATTTATTTTGATCCTTTCTGTTATAATGAGGCATCTAGTCAGCCAGTAGGGAGAGATGCCATGATGGAGGAGTATCAGTCCATCATGAAGAATTATGTGGGGGATATTGTTCTGATACCTCAGAGGAAGTCAGTAGTGATTTCCAAGTGGATCTATAGGATCAAACACACAACCGATAGGAGCATCGACAAGTACAAAACAATATTTGTTGCTAGAGGATTCTCTCAAGTGGAGGGAATATATTATGAGGAGAAATTTTCTCCTGTTGCTCAATACACTTATATCCAAACGATTACTTCCCTTGTAGCATCCATGGGTTGGAGACTACATCATATGGATGTGAAGACAACATTTCTTAATAGAGATATTGAGAAATAAGTATACATCGAGCAACAATATGGTTTCATGATACATGAGAAGGAGTCTCATGTGTGTAGGTTGAATAAGGCCCTCATGTATGGACTCAAGAAGGCACCTTGATCTTGGCATGCGAGGATTGATGGACACCAGATGAGTTTTGGATTCAAAAAAGGTGTTGTTGATACCAACCTATACTACAATATTTTTAATGGTGAGTCCCTAATTTTGGTTCTATACATTGATGATTTATTCCTCACCAGTACAGAGAGCCTTATTGTTGAATGAAAGTATGTGTTGGAATCTAAGTTTGATATGAAGGACCTTGGTGTGATGCACTACTTCATGGGACTAGAGGTGTGGAAGAGAACTGATGAGATATTCCTGAGTTAGGGGAAGTACACAATTGAGATATTAAAGAATTTTTGGTTGATGAATGGCTACACCAATGGTGATGAATCTAAAGAAACTAAGTGTGTCTTCTTCTGATTCTGACAAGATTGATCCAACCCTATATAGACAACTGATTGGATCATTCATGTATCCGGTTAACACCAGACCATATATTTGTTATAAATTGAGTGCACTTAGCCCATTTATGAGTCAGTTAAGATAGATACACTAGATTGTTGCAAAGCATGTGTTGAGATACATGCGAGGAATAGTTGGACATGATATGAGATATACTTCCAGTATTGACATGAGGATGCAAGGATATACTAACTCTAATTGGGAAGGGGGTATAGGGGATAGGAAGGAAACCTGTGGGTGTTGCTTCACTTTGGGATCTTCCATGGTTTCATGGTGTAGTAGGAAACATACTTATGTGGCTTTGAGCACCAAAAAGGAAGAGTAAATTGCATTGAGTGTGCCAGTCCGCGAAGCAGTGTGGCTTCAGAAGATCCTTGCAGATTTATTTGGACATATGATGGATTCCATTGTTATTCATTGTGATAACTAGAGTTATGTGAAGCTCTCAAAGAATCCAGTGTTTCATCAAAACACATTGAGATCAAGTACTATTACATCTGAGACATGGTGCAGAGGAAGGAAGTATCGGTGCAATATCTTCCTATAGATGAGAAGGTTGTTGATGTTCTTACCAAACACCTTACCAGGATGAAGTTCGAGTACTTCTGTGACATATTTGGGATGGAAGAGAATGCCTCGCTCACTAATAGGGAGTTTTGATGTTTGTACCTTCCTGAGATATTCTCCATATCGTACTACTCTATGACTGAGTTGAGTTGATCTGTGAGGACACTTATCCGAGAAGGGATAAGTGGGTTTGGGATTATAGCCCAACATCCCTTATGGAGAGCACATGAGGACACGTCCCTTGTGGAGAGCACATGAGGACATGTCCCTTGTGGATATCACATGAGGACATGTCAAGGGATTTGAATTGGACATCACACACTATGGGTAGTTGACCCAAGTGTTTCTAGAGGGAGTAGCCTCTAGAACTCCACGTGGAAGTGCCACATGTGACAGAATCTAGATCATACTCCTCTGTGACCAATTTAGTTTATCTATGAGGACACTTATCCAAGAAGGGATAAGTGGGTTTGGGATTATAGGCCAACGTCCTTTGTGGAGAGAATATGAGGACATGCCAAGGGAGTTGACCTTGAAATCACACACTATGGGGAATTGACCTTGGTGTTTCTAGAGGGAGTAGTCTCTAGAAGTCCACATGGGAGTGTCATGTGTGATAGACTCTAGATCGTACTCCTCCGTGAATGATTTGATTTGATATATGAGGACACTTATCCGAGAAGAGATAAGTGGGTTTGGGATTATAGCCAAAAATCCCTTGGCGAAAGCACATGTGGATATGTCAAGGGAGTTTACCTTGACATCACACACTATGTCAAGGTAAAAATAAATAATAGATTGAATAAAATAAAACAGAGATAAATAATAGACTGCATAAAATACAACATACATACGAAGAACAAAAACAAATATCTAGTGAACAATAACTTATATCGAATCAATAAAATAGGCTGAAACTGTAAAACTGAAGAATTGAAAACAACTTGCTTGAATGGTGGTAGCTATATCTAAGAAGAAATGTGGCTGCTACATGCATCCATCTAAGAAAAATGAATACAATGAGGCTCCAGAGGTCTTCTTAAAATTACTCATGAATTCCAAAACCCTGGACATCCAAAAACCTAACCCTAGGAGATGAAACGCCAAAAGTTATGTGGGCCCTGATGGGTAAGTTGGTACCTCAACTTCCTGGGGTCGTAAATTTTGCATACAACCCTTGTTTTAGGTGAGTGATAACCCATTGGAAATTTATTTTCGAGAAATACGCATTATTCCATCAAAATATTACTCTATCTATAGTTTGACTGTGGAAATCCAAAAAAAACACTGTTTATGGACCAAAAATGACCCTGGAAGCACAGAAAGATGTGCTAACATGAAAAATTCCAAAATATGCAAGTTGGATTAGGTGGGAGACTACTAGTCTCCACCTGGAAGATGTGTAGGGCTTCAAACAATCCTGAAAGTGTAGAACCCACAATTACAAATAAGTATAGAAGAACGTGTTGAACTAAAAATTGTCAAGAGGAGCCAGCTGGAATAGGTGGGTGGCCACCAATATCCACCTGGATCAGTTCTCCACCATTAGGAAGAAATGGTATTCATTGCATTTATTTCCCCCATCAGTTGAGGAAAATTTCGTTGAATTTGTCCCTAGGTGAGCCACTTGCCTTGGTGTAGGAGTTGCCCTGCCTTGAAAACCCGATAAAGTTGGATCCTTTGCTGGCGATTTCCCTTGACATGTGTGTCCACTATATGATCAATGGATGCATGTTCCATGAATTTGGGTTTAATATTTGTTAGTGTCAGTTGTTCTGCAATCTATGAGGTCTCCAATAATGGTGGAAAATATGGATGAAGGAGGTCCACATTGAACACTAGGTGCAAGCCAAGGAAGGGTGGAGTGTTGAGCTCAAAATAATTGCTACCCACAACCTTGGTGATAGTGTAAAGCCCATAGCGAAGTGGGAGAAGCTTACTATGGGGCCCTTTAAGACACTCTTTCTGCAAATGTAACCAGATCTTGTCTCCCACCTGAAACTGGTGCAATACCCGGTGTTGATCATGGTGTTGCTTGTACTTAGCATTGGCTTTCTACAAAATATATTCATGGACCTGTTGGCGGATGTGATGAATCCACTCAATGAACCTAGTGGATTTTTCAACCTTAGAATGAACATGGGAAGATTCTACCTTTGTGTTTGCAAGAGGTAGTGAAACATCAATGGAACCCAAGGGATAGAATCCTAGCCCCGCGTGAAATGGGATATGGTCGGTGGAGCTATGGAGAGCCCTGTTGTAGCTATGTTGAACATAGGGAAGACTCTCATCCCATGTATGTGGATGATTAGAGTTGTACATGTGCAGTATGTGCACAACCATCTGATTGAAGACCTATGTTTGGCCGTCAGTTTAGGGGTGGAAAGCAGTGGATTTAGTGAGCTTGGTGTCCAAAAATGACCAAAGACTCGATCAAAATGTGTTGAGGAACCTATTGTCCCAATCGGAGATGATGGTATGTGGTATCCCAAAATGGAACCACACTCATTTCAAGAATATCTTGGCAGTATCTACCGATGTGATTCTCTTCTTGTAGGCTATTAGAATGGCCATCTTCGAGAACTAATCAACTATCACAAATACACAATCATTTCCTTGCTTGGTGGATGGAAGTCCAGACATGTAATCCATCGATATGGATTCCCAAGGCCTCTCGGAAGTAGAAAGACGGGTGTATAAGCCTTGCTTCATGATGGTTGGCTTGGAAATGGCACAGGCAGTGCAAGATATGATATACTTGTTGACGTCCTATCGAAGTTTTGGCCAATAAAAATGTTTCTATAGAATGACCACAATTTTCTCCATGCCAAAATGTCTATCCATCTGACTATAGTGAGCCTCCCAAATCAACTTTGCATGCTCGCTTGCAGGAACATAGAGATGGACTGGATGGCATAAAATTATGTCCTGAATGTGAAAATCAATGACATTCATGCCTACACCCAAGAGATGATAGGTGGTGGTGAAGTTTGGATCTTACTGATAAATTTGGGGCCACTCATATGTCTCATGCCCATAGGAATGGAGCATGGTGGTGAGTGTAGCCATGAGAGGTTGAATGAGGCAGTAAACGATACAATTTGTGCTCCCTATCTTATACTTGATGTTGATATGAAATTTTTGCGGGTAGGTGAACCACTTCTGATTGTGGTCATTCTGCAACTTTCCCTATGCATGTATGAAATGCAGAGGCTTGTGATCAATGTGGATTATTGTCTCATTTCTCAGAATGTAATGTTTCCATTGACGACATGTTTGTATAATGGAATAAATTTCCTTGTCATAGGTGGGGTATTTCCAGACAATATAATATGAGAGTGTATCACTATGGTGTGTTATCTGATGACCGTGCTGAGTGAGAACTATGCCTACAACATAGTCAAATGCTAAGTCTTGATATCGAACGGTTTTTGCAGATCGGGAAAGGAGAGTACTGGCGCTGAGCACAAATGATTCGTTATATCATCAAATGCTCATTTTTGTTCCTTCCCCCACGTAAAATTTTCCCTACCACCGCCCTTGGTCACTTGGCTGAGGGCCCATGCAATATGGGAGAATCCAAACATGAATCGTCGGTAGAAGTTGGTAAGTCTCAAGAATCTATGAAGCTCGGTTAGTGTGGTTGGGGTTGGCCAGTCACAAATGACTTGGATCTTAGCTGGATCAACATGTACCCCATGCTCATAAAAAATGTAGCCCAATTATTCGTCCCTGTTCATGCCAAAGGAACATTTTTCCATGTTGGCATATAGCTCGTGCTGCAGCAAAGTGCTCAAAACTTGTTGAATATGTTGCATATGCTCCTCCCAAGTTCTACTGAAGATGAGGATGTCATCCAAATATACCACCACAAAAGAGTTGGTGAAGGGTCTCAATACATCATCCATCAACCTCATGAAAGTGGTTGGTGCATTTGTTAAGCTAAAGGGCATGACCAACCATTCGAAGAGACCTTCTTTAGATTTGAAATTTGTCTTCCATACATATGTTGTTTTGATGGGAACTTGGTGGTATCCAAACTTTAGGTCAATATTGTTGAAGAACTTTTCCCTCTTGAGTTGGTCAAGAAGGTCATAAATTCTGGGAATTCGGTATTGATTCTTGAGTGTGATTTTGTTTAATGCTTTGTAATCAATGCAGAGCTGCCAAGTCCTGTATTTATTCTCCACCAGTACAATTGGGCTTCCACAAGGGGAGGAGTTGGGTATGATGTGCCCCTTTTGTAGAAACTCTTGGATCTAATGCTTGATTTCATCATTTTCCATCAACAATCGATGATAGATTGGTCCATTAGGAAGAGGTGCACCGGGTGTTAGATCAATTGGATGCTTAACTTGGTAGTGCGTTGGTAACCTGGTGGGTGAGGAGAATATGTATCTATATTATTCCATGATCCCATCCACGTGATTCTACTGAAAAGAGAGGCCCTGTGTAGAGGCCACAGATGTGGCATCAAACTTATTCTTACTATGAGCATGGATCACAAAGAAGACAAACTTCTTGATATGTGAAATGACCTTACTACATTGCTTAGCAGATATTAGTGGTAAGCGGAACTACCTCTAGTATCATGTACAATTGTCTACCCAAAGTAATAATAACACTACAGGGTCTAGAGCCCCCGGGGGTCATCTCAATTGGCATGTGTCGTCATATGAAGTGTTTTGTTCGATGAGGTTCTGAGTTCAAATCCCCTCGACTTACCCGTGCTCGTGGAAGGGGCATACATATGGCACCTGAAGGTTATAGTGGTAGCGGTCAGAATCGACCCTGTGTCATGCGAGTATGAGACCGACCCAGTTGTCAATTCCGCCAGATACCCAAAAAAAAAATGCTACGGGGTCTAGACTCATACACAACATGTTGCTTCCACAAATATGGTTGTCCTAAGAGAACATCACAAACATCAAGGGAATAAATATCACACAATACCTCATCTTTCAAAGGCTTGATGTCGTAGGGTAGATGACATTGTTTCATGATGCGAAGATCTATTCCTTGGCGAAGCTAACTGATGGTGTAGGGTTGCCAGTACGGTGTCGTCAATAGGTCTAGACACTTGATGACCTATACTGATATTATGTTCTTTTGACTTCCTCTATCAACAATGAAATGAAGTGGAACCCCCTTTACCCAAATCTGTGAGTGAAATAGGTGTTCCACTTCCTCTGGTTCTTCTCGTTCGCTTTGCTCGACTTTGGTGGTAGAAACAATGGCACTAGGTTCAACATCGATAATATAATTCCCTCCTTCTAGATCTGATTCAAAGTCAAAATCTTCCTCTGAATCGGAAGCTTTCAGCTCGACCACCAGTGACTTCTTGGAGCGACATTCTTTGGTGTTGTGCCAAGGGATTTTATGGTATTCACACCATTTTCTCATTTCCTTCTTTGAATTATCATTACCTTTCTTGTGTTGCGGCTTAGACTGGTTGTCCTAATAGTGGCCATATTTTCTCTATCCCTTATTTTTTAGGTTGGGGCCACCTTTTCCTTGCTTCGACTGTGAGGATTTTGTAGATCCAAACTCTCGCCTCTTCTACTTAAATTTCTGCTCGATCTTGAAAACATATCTATACCCAATGATGCAATGTCCAAAAACTTCGTTTCTGTTTGAATGTATCTATGCACACAGTCGCGGTATTTTAGTACCATATTTCTCTCAGAGTCTTTGATACGTTATTTGGTGCGCAGGGTATGGAAAATATTGGTGAAATATGGTATTGTCGGGTCCCTTTCCTGACAAAGGGTCTTCCATCATTTGTATTGGTCCTCGTAGCTTCCAACAGGGTAGTATTTTTCTTTAATGGAATCCCTGAAGGAATCCCTATTGGCATGTTTTACAGGCAGCGTATGCTTGTCATTGATGGCAAGTACAGAAGCGATGATCAACAACGCAGTGATAATCGGGGAAGAGCAGCAACCGTGATCGTTGGATCAACAATTCAGAATTTTCGATGGCTTTCAGATCTCAATGTAGACAAGAGGAGTGCGAAGATATGGAGGATAGATCTTGGGCATTAGATCCAAGCGCAGGGTCCGACCACCGTTGGATCCAGGAGAGCCTGCACGTTCTTTAAAGTGCTAGGAGAAGCAGGCTTACAAAATCCTGAAAGCAGGAGGACCGTCCATCTCAGGGAAGGACACATGGACACAGATCATCATTTCACTGACTGGAAAGTCAAAGGTATGAAATGCTCCAGCCTTTCACTTCTCGAACTCGTGATATGCAAAATCGTGAAATATTCTCAACCATTAGATCGAGGCCAAATATGGACCGTTGATCAGGCACAACAAAGGCTCGTGGAGTTGCGAAGTCTTGATAAAATCTTGACCGTTGATCCAAGAGGGATGCGTGGCAGAAGATCAGAGCATGTCAAACACTCCATTTTGGAGTTTCACGAATCGTGACTTGGAGAGGCAAAGAATATTAACCACAGGAATCCCGAAATCGCGATATGCAAAATCGTGACTTAATCGCAGCCATCAGATCAAGATGTGATCTGGACCATTGATCCCACTCCATTTCAGAGTTTCATGGATTGAGAGTTGGAGATGTCAAAGAATATTAACCACAGGAATCCTGAAATCACGATATGTGAAATCGCGACTTAATCGCAACTGTCAGATCAAGATGTGATCTGGACCATTGATCCCACTCCATTTTAGAGTTTCGCAGATTGAGAGTTGGAGATGTCAAAGAATATTAACCACAGGAATCCCGAAATTGCGATATGTGAAATCATGACTTAATCGCAGCCATCAGATCAAGATGTGATCTGGACCATTGATCCGACTCCATTTCGGAGTTTCGTGGATCGAGAGTTGGAGATTTCAAAGAATATTAACCACAGGAATCCCGAAATCGCGATATGCAAAATCGCGATTTAATCACAGCTGTCAGATCAAGATGTGATCTGGACCATTGATCCGACTCCATTTCAGAGTTTTGCGGATCAGGACTTTGAAATGACAAGAACACTGAACATCAAGAATGCCAAAATTGCAAAATGATCTAAGCCGTCAGATCAAGTGTTGATCGGGATCGTTGATCCCATGCGATTTTGGGGTTTTGGGGATCGTGACTTGGAGATTCGAGATGCCTCATCTCCAGATTCACGAAATGCGAAATCATGAAAGTGCTTTATACATAAGGTTGTGGTCACAGCCCTTGGTCACATCAACAAGAGATGGAGGAAAGAGCTAGAGAAACCAAGCTCCTTTCCGGGGATCGCGACTGGGAGTGTCGAGACACATGGTCACACGAATGCCGAATTTCCAAATGTCGAAATGCCGAAATGAATGCAAGATCCCATGGAGCCAATCCAATGGTGCAGGTGAATTTGAGCATAATCGGAGGGCTAATATCGCTCCTCGCAGTATAACTGCTAGAAACCATTGATGGTATTGGCCCGAGAATTCAAAGAAACCTCTGTGTGATCGCCAAAGAATATGAAGAGTCTCAAGGCATCTTCCAGTAGATTGAGGACTATTGATACAGGCGATTGACAAATGGAAGGGGATTGAAGTCTGTAGCTAAAAATAGAAAGGATAAGCTCATTGAAGACAGAGAAGACAAAGAGCTTCAACTGCCAAAGAAGTTGAGAAATCTAGACAGAACACCCAGTGATGCTGAACGCGTGGAGAAAGCCGCCAAAGAAGTTGAAGAGTCACAATGATGATTAGGTAAAGCACTCGAGATGTGGAGGAGATTGGTGGGGTGTGAGCATGCAGAGGCATGGAAAATATTGCATGCACAAGGAGCACAGGGACCATAAGAATGTGGAACAAAGAAGAGATTAGTGTTGTTGTCGGGGGAAAGGATTCAAGTGTGAGCAAGGAGGCAGAGCGCAGGAGAAGAAATGCACAATAGAGGAAGGTTGCATTGAAGGGATATGGTGCAGAGAGTATAAAAGGCAGAAGAATAGAAAGTGAAAGGGGCGTGCAGAAGACACTGATGCAGACAGGGCAGAGTAGTGTAACAGAATAGAGACAAGGCTGGTAAGCCATTGAATAACTTTATATCGCTGTAATAAGTTTTAGTAACAAGGAATCTATATACCAGGGTGGTTGGGAGGTGCTATGGAGGACTGGTGTCCTCAAAGGTTCAAGTGGGTGCTTGAACACGGGGAGTTGGTGCTTCCTTCTAGTTGGTGCTAGAGAAACTAGGGAGTTGGTGCTTCCTTCTAGTTGGTGCTAGAGAAACCATGGGGTTGGTTCTTCCTTCTAGTGGGTGATAAAGAAAACAGAGAGTTGGTGCTCTCAGCAAGTTGCAGCTTGCAAAAACAGATGTTGTAGCCTCACATTGAGTTGGTGCTATGTATGATAATGTAAATAATGTAGATAATACTTATCATATAAATAAAAAGAGGTTTTTACCCTGTATGGGTTTCCTTGGGAATTATCTGTCTCTGTGTTTCTCATATATGTGACTGATGATGAATGTGCCTTTGTTTATTTCCCATTATTGTGATCATCATTGAGTGCCTTGTAAAGATTTTAAAAGAAGCATAATTGTTTAAGAACGGTAACAACTGATTCACCCCACCTCTCAGTTGTCCAACAATTGGTATCAGAGTCGGCTCCTTTTTATCTAAAGGTAGATCCTAGAGCTTAAACATGTCAAGCAATGAAGAAAATTAAACCAATAAGGCTCCTCTTTTCAATGGAACAAACTTTTCCTTCTGGAAAGTTAGAATGAGAACCTACATAATGTCATTAGGTGCAGATGTCTAGGATGTGGTAGATACTGGTTATGTAAAGCCAGTTGTGCTTGCTAATAAGGATGACAAACTAGAATTTATCTTCAACGCTAAGGCTATGAATGCTATCTTGAGAGGGCTTGAAGAAGAAGAATTCGTAAAAGTTATGCACCTAGGAACTGCCAAAGAAATGTGGGACAAACTCATTAGCAGCTATGATGGTAATGAGAAAGTAAAGGATGCAAAGCTTCAAACCTACAGAATACAGTTTGAATAGCTGAATATGAAGGAATATGAAACTATTGGAAAATACTTTCTAAGAGTAGAAGAAATGGTAAATGCAATGAAGGCACTTGGTGAAACAATTGATGAACCTTCTTTAGTTCAGAAAATCTTGAGATCTCTCCCAAATAGGTTCAACCCGAAGGTCTTTTCTATAGAAGAACTTAATGATCTAAAAACCTTGGGGTTTGATAAACTTCTAGGAACATTGAGAACATATGAAATGAGAATAGTTAAAGATAAACCTACCTCCAGAGAAGCATCATTTAAAGCAAACAAGAATGAGGATTCTGAGCCCGATGAAATTGAAACAAAATTTGTGAAGAGACTGAAGAAGGGATCAGGAAAATACAAAGGTAAACTGCCTTTCAAATGTTTCAACTATGGTAGGATAGGTCATTTTGCAAATAAATGTCTCCACAAAGGAAAGGATTAGACATGTGATGATGAGGAGAAGTACAAACACAAAAATTTATTTAAAGAGAAAAACTTTAAGAAGAAAATTATGTGCGTAAACAATGATGATGATCCTTCAGATGATGAAGAAAATGACTCCTATATTGAAGATAAACTAAATGAATTCATACTTATGGCCAAAAAGGATTATGATAATAAAATCATAGGAAGTGATGAAGAAGAAGCCGTGGTTGTCATGGAAGGATAACTGATTAGTGCACTGGAAGAGATTGACAAACTAAGAATCAAGAACAGAAAGAAAAGACAATTGTTGATACAATTCGAGAAAGACAGTAAAGAACCTGATGAAGACCTTGTCCTACTAAAAGTAGAATTGGAAGCGGCAAAGAAAATCGAAGATATTCTGAAACAGAAGCTATCAGAAAAGAAGGCAATATGTGAAGCATTAGAACAAGAAGTAGTGAAAATGAGGAAAGAAATGGAAAAGTTTCAAGCCTTGTATAATCAGAATCTTTTAAGTATCAAAGCCTCAGAAGGATTGGCCACCATTCTGAATCAGCAAAGGAATCCAAAGCTCAAAAGTGGCTTGGGGTATGAAGAGGGATCAAGCAGTGGTAAGCCAGGAAATGAAGAACCTATCAAGTTTGTCAAAATTACAACCAATGACAATAACAATCGTGCAGAAACAAAGAAAGACAATCAACCGCCCAGGTCGAGTAAGGTAAAAGATGCCAGATCTGAATTTGTAGAACAAAGAAGTAATGCACTCACTACTGAAAGACGTCATCAGCCTGGAAAAAATTGATTTGCTCAAATAAGACAACCATTTTCCAGGTACAAAGAATTTTTCTATGGCTATTGTTTCTACTATGCTAACTTTGGTCACAAAGATGTAAATTGTTCCTTAAGACTTAGACATGAGCAATTAAGATTTCAAAGGAATAAATACTTGCCACAACAAAGGGTGATGCAGCCAAGTAACAAACCTTCACTGATTGCCAATTACCAAATTAAGTCCAGGGACATGCAACTAAAAAGGTCAAGAAATAATCAACAGTCAATGAGTAGACAACGTTGCACCAATAAGTTTGACCTGTTGAACAATGAGATTGAATGCTACATCTATCATAACTATGGACACAAATCTATTGACTGTCCTTTAAGGGAATATGAACCAGATTCGAAATCCCCTGCTGAAAATGTCAAGTTTTGGAAGAAGAAGGAAAGTGACAAGTGTGGATTAGTGTTGTACGCTCAAAGAAAAACGAATCCTTGGTATATAGACAGTGGATGCTCCAAACATATGACAGGAGACAAAGGCAAGTTTCTATCTCTAAGTGAAAGAAAATCAGGAAACGTAACCTTTGGAAATGATGCTCCAGGGAAAATAAAGGGCAAAGAAATGGTGAGCTTAAATGGAAAAGGAAAAGCCCAAGATGTTCTACTTGTGGATGGGCTGAAACATAATCTGTTCAGTGTAAGTCAAATGTGTGACAGAGGATGAAAAGTGTTGTTCATGTCCAAGGACTAAAAGATAAAGTCTGTAAACTCAGGACAAGTCGTGGCCAAAGGCATAA
>JASDQU010100056.1:0-11443 GCA_032191745.1 Picea mariana | reverse complement strand
ATGCTACAAACAATAAACGATACAGATGCTATAATAAGAGGCTGCATAAAATGGTTGACTGTATTGATGTAAAAATTGATGAAGGAATCCCAGCAAGAGAGGTGTACAGTAATGAGTCTTCTACAGAAGACACAGCTAAAGCTAAAGATGAACAGGTCCAAGAATTAGAAAATGAATACTCTGAATTAGATGAAGACTCAGACACTCAGACAGACTCAAATCAGCAGTCAACTACAAATTCCTCCTCCAGAATCATTCAAAAGAATCATATTGCAAGTCAGATAATTGGGGAAAAAGACAAAGGTGTACAAACCAGAAGAAAGCTAATCAAAAACACCGAACAATCTCATACAACCTTCATATCCATGATGGAACCCAAGAATTTTAATGAAGCTAGCAAAGATGACCACTGGGTTAAAGCAATGAATGAAGAACTTGATCAGATTGAGAAAAACAATACGTGGGACATGGTTCAAAGACCGGAAGGTAAAAACGTCATTGGCTCCAAATGGATCTTTAAGAATAAGTTGAATGAGCAAGGACAAGTTATCAGGAACAAACCGAGGTTAGTCTGTAAAGGCTATGCTCAGATAGAAGGACTGGATTTTGATGAAACATTTGCACCCATAGCAAGATTAGAAGCTATCAGAATGTTTCTTGCCTATGCTTGTCATAAAAAATTTAAAGTCTACCAAATGGATGTCAAGTCAGCCTTTCTCAATGGAGATTTAAGTGAAGAAGTCTATATGGAACAACCAGAGGGTTTCAAATTGTCTGATAACCCTGAATTAGTATGCAAGATGAAGAAAGCTTTATATGGTTTAAAACAAGTCCCTCGAGCCTGGTATCACAGACTGGATACGTATCTCAAAGACAAAGGGTTCAAGAGAGGAACAACTGACAACAATCTGTGTATTAAAACAAAGGATAATGATTTTCTCATCATACTGGTCTATGTAGATGACATCATCTTTGGATGTAATAAGGATTCACTGGTAAAATTGTTTGCTTCTGCCATGGAGTCTGAATTTGAAATGTCTATGATAGGAGGAATGTCATTTTTTCTTGGTCTGCAAATTACTTAAAGGCCCAAGGGGATGTTCATTTCTCAAGAAAAATATCTAAGAGAAATGTTGAAAAGGTTTCAAATGGAAGAATCTAAACCTGTGGGTACACCTATGGTAACTGGATGTAAATTAAGCAAGGATGATGATTCACCTGATGTTGATCAAAGCTCATATCGATCAATGATAGGAAGCCTGCTGTACATCATAGCATCTCGCCCAGACATAATGCATGTTGTAGGAATGGTAGGAAGATATCAGGTTGCACCCAAACAGAGTCATTTGCAAGCTGTCAAAAGTATATTCAGGTATTTAAAAGAAACAATGACTTATGGTCTGTGGTATCCCAGAAATCAGAATTTTCAGTTAACTGCTTACTCAGATGCAGATTGGGCAAACTATGTCGATGAGAGAAAAAGCACCAGTGGAGGAGCATTCTTCTTGGATGATTCTTTAGTAGCATGGCTTAGTAAAAAGCAAGGTTCCATTTCTTTATCAACCACAGAGGCAGAGTACATTGTTGCTGCTACCTGCTGCACTTAGGTATTATGGATTATTCAGACACTTGCAGACTTAGAGGTAAAATACACTGCACCGATCCCAATTCATTGTGATAACACTAGTGCCATCAGTGTGTCTAAAAATATTTTCTTCCACTCCAAGACCAATCATATTCCCATAAAATATCATTTTCTGAGAGAGCAGGTCACCAATCAAATTGTTCAGGTCCATTACATTCCCACTACAGGACAAATTGCATACATCTTTACTAAACCCCTAGCCAAGACACCATTTGAATATCTCAGACAGAAGTTGGGTGTCATCCCGTCTCACTTCTAAGAGAGTCCATCCTGTTAGGGGGACTCCTATATTGGTTTCATATCTGATACCTCTTAAAATTAATGCAACAACTCAGGGGGAGCGTGTTTTCTTTGACATTGATGTCAAAGGGGGAGAAAAGAACAGAGGTGCCTTAGTTGCCATCAATGCCAAAGGGGGAGATTGTTGGCATGTTTTACAGGCATCGTATGCTTTTCATTGATGGCAAGTACAACAATGATGATCAACAACGCAGTGATAATCGGGGAAGAGCAGCAACCGTGATCGTTGGATCAACAATTCAGAATTTTCGATGGCTGTCAGATCTCAATGTAGACAAGAGGAGCACGCAGATATGGAGGATAGATCTCGGGCGTTAGATCCAAGCACATGGTCCAACCACCGTTGGATCCAGGAGAGCCTGCACATTCTTTAAAGTGCTAGGAGAAGCAGGCTTACAAAATCCCGAAAGAAGGAGGACCGTCCATCTTCGGAAAGGACACGTGGACACAGATCATCATTTCGTTGACTGGAAAGTCAAAGCTATGAAATGATCCAGCCTTTCACCTCTTGAACTCGTGATATGCAAAATCATGAAATATTCTCAACCGTTAGATCGATGCCAAATATGGACCGTTGATCAGGCACAACGAAGGCTCGTGGAGTTGCGAAGTCTTGATAAAATCTTGACCGTTGATCTAAGAGGGATGCGTGGCAGAAGATTAGAGCATGTCAAACACTCCATTTCAGAGTTTCACGAATCGCAACTTGGAGAGGCAAAGAATATTAATCACAGGAATCCCGAAATTGCGATATGTGAAATCGTGACTTAATCGCAGCCGTTAGATCAAGATGTGATCTGGACCGTTGATCCCACTCCATTTTGGAGTTTCACAGATCGAGAGTTGGAGATGTCAAAGAATATTAACCATAGGAATCCTGAAATCGCGATATGAAAAATCATGACTTAATCATAGTCATCAGATCAAGATGTGATATGGACCGTTGATCCCACTTCATTGCGGAGTTTCACGGATCGAGAGTTGGAGATGTCAAAGAATATTAACCATAGGAATCTTGAAATCGTGATTTGATCGCAGCCATCAGATCAAGATGTGATCTGGACCGTTGATACGACTCTATTTCGGAGTTTCGTGGATCAAGAGTTGGAGATGTCAAAGAATATTAACCGCAGGAATCCCGAAATCGTGATATGAAAAATTGCGATATAATCGCAGTCGTCAGATCAAGATGTGATCTAGACCGTTGATCCGACTCCATTTCGGAGTTTCGCGGATCAGGAATTTGAAGTGACAAGAACACTGAACATCAAGAATGCCGAAATCGTGAAATAATCTGAGCCATCAGATCAAGTGTTGATCGGGACCGTTGATCCCACACCATTTCGGGGTTTCGGGGATCGCGACTTGGAGAGTCGAGATGCCTCATCTCCAGATTCACAAAATGCGAAATCGTGAAAGTTCTTTATACATAAGGTTGTAGTCACAACCCTTGGTCACATCAGCGAGAGATGGAGGAAGAAGCTAGAGCAACCAAGCTCCTTTTCGGGGATCATGACTGGGAGTGTCGAGACACATGGTCACATGAATGTTGAATTGCCGAATGCCGAAATGTCGAAATGAATGCAAGATCCCATGGAGCCAATCCAATGGTGCAGGTGAATTTGAGAATAATCAGAGGGCTAATGTCGCTCCTCGCAGTATAATTGCTAGAAACCATTGATGGTATCGGCCAAAGAATTCAAAGAGACCTCTGTGTGATCGCCAAAGAAGATGAAGAGTCTCAAGGCATCTTACAGTGGATTGAGGACTATTGATATAGGCGATTGACAGATGGAAGGGGATTGAAGTCTGTAGCTGAAAATATAAAGGATAAGCTCATCGAAGACAGAGAAGACAAAGAGACTCAACTGCCAGAGAAGATGAGAAATCTAGACAGAACACCCAGTGATGTTGAACGTGTGGAGAAAACCGCCAAAGAAGCTGAAGAGTCGCAATGATGATTAGGTAAAGCACTCGAGATGTGGAGGAGATTGGTGGGGTGTGAGCATGTAGAGGCATGGAAAATATTGCATGCACAAGGAGCACAGGGACCATAAGAATGTGGAACAAAGAAGAGATTAGTGTTGTTGTCGAGGGAAAGAATTCAAGTGTGAGCAAGGAGGCAGAGCGCAGGAGCAGAAATGCATAGTAGAGGAAGGTTTCATTGAAGGGATATGGTGTAGAGAGTATAAAAGGCAGAAGAAAAGAAAGTGCAAGGGGCGTGCAGAAGACACTAATGAAGACAGGGTAGAGTAGTGTAATAGAACAACAACAAGGCTGGTAAGCCATTGAATAACTTTATATCACTGTAATAAGTTTTAGTAACAAGGAATCTATATACCATGGTGGTTGGGAGGTGCTAGGGAGGATTGGTGTTCTCAAAGGTTCAAGTGGGTGCTTGAACACAGGGAGTTGGTGCTAGAGAAACCAGGGAGTTGGTGCTTCCTTCTAGTTGCCGCTAGAGAAACCAGGGGGTTGGTGCTTCCTTCTAGTGGGTGCTAGAGAAAACAGAGAGTTTGTGCTCTCAGCAAGTTGCAGCTTGCAAAAATAGAGGTTGTAGCCTCACAATGAGTTGGTGCTCATATGTATGATAATCTAAAGAATGTAGATAATACTTATCATATAAAGAAAAAGAGGTTTTTACCCTGTATGGGTTTCCTCGAGAATTATCTATCTCTGTGTTTCTCATATATGTGATTGATGCTGAATGTGCCTTTGTTTATTTACCATTATTGTGATCATCATTGAGTGCCTTGTAAAGATTTTAAAAGAAGCATAATTGTTTAAGCACGATAACAACTGATTCACCCCCCCTCTCAGTTGTCCAACAATCCCATGTGGGGACGACCACAAATATTTCATATTCCTCTATGGTCCTTTGTTCAGAGTAAGTATCCCACCAGTCCTTAACATGGGGGATGACCTTGAGGAGTGAAAAAGTAATATTTTCAATATCAAAAAAATTGTGTACCAAAAAATGCCCTTCGAGTATATTTATCCATTTATCTATAGCATATGCATATATCAGTCCTTCAAATAATGGAATATCAAAACTTACATTTACCTTTAAAGGGGTTTCATGGCCATTTGATGAAGATGTGTCTCCTGTGGGCAGCCACCGAAGGATATGTACAAAGTTGTCCATCATTTTGTTCCTTTGTCGCACAAGGGATTCCTTGAGCAACATTTTAAAAGCATCTCCTACTCCATCATGATTCTTTTCATCCCTTGTGGATTTTTTCTGGGCTTGGTGTGGCCGTTCTTACAAAGGATCGACTAGTTCAAGTCCCAACTTCTTGTACCTAGATCTTGTCAGGGACATGCATGAAGAAAAATAAATGAAGAGCATACCTCTCTGATACCACTGATCCAGATTTATGAGAAAAATGATATGAATAACAGGATGAATACAATAGCATAGAGATACGGAGAACAACAATAGATATCCAGTGAACAATAACTTCTATTGAATCAATAAAATAGGCCGAAACTGTAAAAATGAAGAACTGAAAACAACTTGCTCGGATGGTGGTAGCTATCTCTGAGAAGATATATGGCCACTACGTGCATATATCTGAGTAAAATGAATACAATGAGGCTCCAGAGGCCTTCTTAACATTAATCATGAATTCCAAAATGATAGACATCCAAAAAATAACTCTAGGGGATGAAACGACAGAAGTTATGGTGGCCCCAATGGGTAAGTTGGTACCTCAACTTCACAGGGTCATAACTTTTGCATACGACCTCCGTTGTAGGCACGTGATATCTCGTTGGAAAGGTATTTTCGAGAAATAAACATTATGTTGTAAAAATATGACTCCATATGTAACATATCCCATCCAACAGCAAGACTGTCGGAGAAACGCTACCCAAACACCTTGTCTGGAGCAGACTAGCTCTGATACCAAATTGTAACGTACCTCGGCCAAAAAAAAGATTGTCAGGGCAACTCTACCCAAACACCTTGTCTGGAACATACTAGCTCTGATACAAAATTGTAACAGCCCCAACCCACCAACAAACCAGACAACGTCATAGCGGAACGTGTATATATATATATATAACATACATTTCTAACGAATTTAAAATAAATAACACAGAGTTATTGCTACCATATTCACTCAAATGGAATTAACAGTAATTCATACATGCAACGGAATACATGATAACATTTCAAGAATCACATACATGCATAACATATATAATTAAGCATAGAAATGATACTTATATTTTAACTGGAATAAAATCACCAACTACATGCAGACCTTCCATGAACCTCCCAGCCTTAGACCACACTACTCATGACTCTCAGCAGTAGGTCACCCCTGAGCTGGGACTAAACTCCACTAGGAAAGGAATTCCTAGGCTAGGCAAGGTCAATAGGAAAGTCACACAGTTTAAGAGGAAGGATTCTCTCCTAGGAGACACTTATGCCCATTGCTCACAGACTCTCATTCCCCACATGTCTGTCCCACCCCAGGAGTATACACTTTCACTGTCACATAGTAAATCGGATGCTCCACCTCCCTTGCCTTGGGCTTCAACAACAGGCCAGACCGAAATTCTTAGAGTTTTGTAGTAGAAACGAGACTTCCTCCAGGAGAACTCACCTCCTCAGCACACTCTCTCACCTCGAGAGAGTTGCTCACAGGCCTGATAACCTACCTCTTCAATCCAAAACCACCTCTCTCACCTAGAGAGAGAGTTACTCATAGTCCTGGAAACCTTCTTCTTTAATCACAACCACCTCTCTCACCTAGAGAGAGAATTGCTGACAGGCCTGACAACCTGATTCTTCAATCACAGTGGCTAAGTCAGGTAAGGAAAGGAATGAATCAACAATTTATAGAGGTGCAAAAATGGTCACGGGTTCAACAATGGTAGAAAAAGGATAACTTCAGGCTTGCTCAGTGCGTGAATGAACTCGTGAGGGGATACGGGGCTAACTAGTTTTGCATCCCTAGATGGTGAGGGCGTGGGAGCCAAAACTGTCTGTGTAAGCCTACCTGTGTGTGCGCGACTACCTGAGTGCGTCAGCAAATGCCTGAGAGTGCCTAAAAGCCTCTGTGTGTGAAAAAAAAAAAACCCAACAACAAGAATCCCCCCCTTAAGACTGCATGTGCCTGAGCCGACACCTATCGCTTAGGAAGACCGTTCCTTTCCCTTTGGATGTCACATGTCTTTCCCCAGGAACTTAGGATAAAAACATATCCTTTCACATAGCTTTTGGAATAATAATAAATTATTATTCTCTTAGACTTAAGCCCTTAGGCTTAGCCCCTCTTTCCAACCTCTCAGCCCCCTCTCCCTTACCCAGCCTAGTGGATCTTAGTCCCCCATCACTCTTTCTTCGTGGTCAGTCTACACACAACGATGTTTTTATATTAATGATATGAATATTTACATGTACAAAATAGGCTCCTGGCCTTTAACACCTAGGCTCTTCGGCCTACTAACACATAAGCCTACCAACTTATAATTGGCCGGCTCACCAACCTACAAAACATGTTTACAATTCAAAATACCACTGGGGATCTTCCTTGGGGTATTACACCATCTATAGTTTGACTGTGCCAAGAAAAACAAAACATTGTTTAGGGCCCTAAAACAACCCTGGAAGTACAAAAATATGTACTGACATGATAACTTCCAAAATAAGACAGTTGCATTAGGTGGGCAGCCACCAATATCCATATGGAAGCTGTGTAGGGATTCAAACAACCCCAAAAGTGTAGAACCCACAATTACAAAGAATTACAGAAGAACATGTTGAACTAAAACTGTCAAAATGAGCTAGTTAGAATATGTGGGTGGCCACCAATATACACCTAGATCACTATGGGGAGTTAACCCTAGTGTTTCTAGAGGGAGTAGCCTCTAGAAGTCCACATGGGAGTGCCATGTGTGACAATTTTTTTTCCACAATGTTGTGAGTAAGCATCGGGCATACCTTTTCCTAAGATTGGGATGCATACCAAGGGAGATAAGATGCATTTATCACAAAGGTGTACTTTTGGTAAATGGGCCCAGACGTAGTCCTTCCTTGATCATGACAAGGAATAATATGGACTCGAGGTGCTTGAGGTGCTTTCCACGTGTCAGCTAGCATGAGGATGACATTCACTCATAGGTGTGTACATGTGGTGAACAACCCTCGTGTGGTCTTTGTCCTAGTCATGGTGATTTGACAAGGAATGATAAAGACTCAAGATGATATATACTATCACTTGTAGACCTAGAGTGAGACTGATCTCAGAGACAGTCAATTGGCTCAAAGGGAATGCCGCAGAAGGAGTTTTCCCTCGGTTCAAGTGGGCGAGAGACATCTCCCAAAACTGACATAAGTCTTATGAGTCTAGGGTGAAGTTTGTATACTTCAGAGACAATATTTGGCATGATGAAGAATGTCTCCCTCATGGAGAGGGAGTGCTAATGTTTGGACAACATCAGAAAGACATTCTTCTAGATTAATAATTAATAATATAATTATTAATTACTAAATAATATATATAATAAGTAATAATAATAATAAATAGTTATTATCCAAGGGACGCATCCTTTCATGGATGGTCACCATATTTTATGTATATATGGAACACTCATCATTGTAATAAAACAACATTGATCATATCTCATATCATTTGAATAAAAACAACATGAACTTCATCTCGAACATGCACCAACTTTTCAGTATTCCTCTACAGTCATAAGTGAATTGTAGCATCCATTCAGAGGTGAGTTTTACCACTTCTACAAGGATATTATAATATGTGTGGATGATGGAAATTTGGAACAATGTGATGGTTTTTCCTTGAGTGTCCTTGATCAATTTTTTGTCTACATAAGCTTGGTGGATGATCCATGAAACGTTTTTTGTACATTGGAAGATAGAAAAGTGTGCAACTATTTTGTGAAGCCATGAACATTGTCTCAACTAATATACACCCTCATCTAGATCACAATCTCTGTGGGGGGGTGGTAATATTGGATATTTTTGTGTTCGTAATGTTTGATATTTCCCCCCATTTTTAAACAACATCAGGATCCATGAAAAATAAAGTGTCATTGTAAATTAGGCCTAAAGTACCAATTTCTAATTGTATCTCTATATTCTCTTCTCTATCTAAGATCACTTTGATGATGGACTATTTTCCCTTTTGTATTTCTTGGTTTTTGTATTTTTTGGTTTCCATATCTGAATCTTACACTTCACCCATGTCAACAACATCGAATATTAACATTGTTAGTTTTTCAAAAAGATAAAAAGTTCTAGACACATATCAAGGATTTAGAGAATTATCTTATCTTCTATTCATGACCATATGAGAAAAGGATTTCCACATTGAGTAATGGTTTTGCAAAATCTCTCCCTTAATAACTCTTGTTACTAATATTCCACTGAGAATAAACAAAAAGGAGAGCACAAGAAAACCCCATTAATTATCAGTGTGAATTTCTTTGGGAAAACAAAAGTGGTATGGTTTTACATCTAATATGCTCGCTATGTTGAACATTTGAGTAGTGGAAAATATTCATGATTTTTATCAATCTATCCTTTTGAGATAAAATCCCCTCCCCTGTTTTATCCTCTCTATAGTTCCCATGGAAATTTGTTAATTAGGAGTAGGAGGGGTGTTTGTTACGTTTAGTGGATGGTGCCATGGATGGTCTATTTGAAACTCGAGGAGAGTGGGAAGGTGTGAGTAGGGTTAGACTTTCAAAATCAATGTTATCCATCAAAAAATGACATTTATAAATCAAAAGCGTACAAACATTTTTTGTATTTAAAAATTCTTTGACGAAGGGTAGGAATAGATGATGGTTGTATTTGATGGGAAACTTATTAAAATTTGGTGTTGGCTAGTTGTTTTACGAAATGGTTTTTATCGTAGGAATAAAACCATATAAATTTAAATGAATCACTATTTTTTGTTGTTCAAAATCCATTTATAAATGTAGAAATGGATTCAACATGCTGAAAAACTCCAAGAGCACTCAGATTATACAGAAATAATAACTCAAATCTACTAATCCAACAATTTATCTCCAGATATCAAGCAAATATCCCCCAAAAAAATCATCATTTTGTAGAACCTTTAACCTACTACTTAAAATTTTAAGCCTATGGGTTACGCAATATCCTAATCCTTATTTCCGAAGTGATGGGTTTTTGGATGACATTTGGACCATAGGAAAATTGAAGAGGGGGGTGAGCTTGGGAACTCATGGCGTATCGTCTGAGGGCACCAGTGCATTGACTTTCATATGGGTGCATATGAAGGATTAGACCGGTCGACAGGATGGGTTCTAGTGGTGAGAAAAGAGTTTCCCTAGTCGGGCGGTGTAAAACTTGGGTAGACGGAGACAAAATCTCTGTCGGTTAAACCTTTAGGTAACTTGGAAAATCTTTCCTAGGTGGTTCAAAAATATTGGGCACGGTGAATTCTTTTCTTTTTTAAGAGAAAGTTGTACAAACACAAGAAACCTTCAATCTTAATGACCAAATGCATAACTATTGGATGTTGGTTGGTGGTTGTCGATGTGAATATTTATGGTCATTGGATGTGTTGGAATATGTTAGGGTCCTAACCCACACATAGGTAGAACAATATATTTGGATGTAATAAAGGTCAATATTAATAAGGTCATTCAATAAAATAGAATAAGGCGGATGTAAGAAGACCTAATAGAAGCTTTCGCTTCTAGAAGGATCTTCCTCTAGATGCTTCTTTTTAGTATAAATAGGAGTTGAGGGTATGAGAACCCTAACTTGGATATTATTGTAATAGAGCTTTGTTCAACTGGAGGTTGCCCCCTCGAAGAAGCCCGTGAACATTTGTTTCAGATTCAAAGTGTTATTTCTGTTATTATTCTCATATCATTCCAGTGCTATTGTGGTGAATGTTCTGGTTATATTGTTGTTATTCTGCCATTTATAGCATTTTATTTCTGTTATGTATACACTTTTATATTTTGTATATTAAAAGTGGTATCAGAGCATAAATTGTTTTTTCAGGGTAGAGACATATCCCGACGTCTTTAAGACACAAAGATCTGTCGTTATGCGCATAAACCCACGGCTGAGGGATTCATACACGCAGGAAATACAATTGGTGCTTAGCGCACATCTGTTGGCCACCCTTGTAACCCCTGTTGGTACCCCTTCGAGTGGTAGAGCATCTGACAACACCTGTGTATGGATTGGCCTAGATTACCTAAAATCCCTCTTTAGATCAATTGATCGGTCGCCTGACTGCTATAGTGTCACTGAGAACAACACTCGGGAAGATCCTCTCTAGTACCTGGGTAGTCGTGTAGTACGGATAAGGGTACGATCTATCCTCCTTAGTTAGTGCCCTGATATATTGGGTCGAGTACTACTGTTGGACCCCACACGTATATTAGAGAGCTATAGCACAGGGAAAACCCTTGTCTATAGAACCCTTGAATACCTAACCCTTGAGGACAAAAACATAAAAAAATTAAAATAAACAA
>JASDQU010100055.1:563099-579055 GCA_032191745.1 Picea mariana | reverse complement strand
AAAATATGGACAATATCAGGACAACCAGTACAAGCCACAAGAAAATAAGGACATCGGAAAGACAAAGAAAGATACCGGGAAGTGGTGCGACTTCCATAAGAGCCCTTGGCATAACACTGCTGACTGCCGCTCAAAGCAGTCGTTGGTGGCCGAAGTGAAAGCCTTTGAATTAGATGTGGATTCTGACTCTGAGACAGAACCAGAAAGGGGAATATGGATCATTGATGCGGAACCCAGTGCCACCATTGCTACCACCAAGCTCTAGCTTGGTGAACCAGACGAGCTAGAAGAAGGAGAGTGCCTCTTCAATTCACAGATATGGGTAAAAGGCACCCCATTGCACTTCATCGTTGATAGTGGTAGCCAGAGGAACCTCATCTTAGCAGAGGTCGTCAAGCAGCTGGCCTTGGCAACAACGTTGCACCCATAACCCTACACCATTGTATGGCTCCGCCAAGGAAGCGATCTCCGCATCAGCCAACTATGTCGACTATCGTACGACATCAAGCCCTTCAAAGATGAGGTATTGTGTGATGTTGCTCCTCTCAAATTTTGTGATGTTATTTTGGGAAAACCTTATTTATGGAAACGTCATGTTGTATATGAGTCTATCCCTCATAGTGTTATTATTACTTTGAACAGGAAATTGTACAGGATACCCGAGGCAGTCCCACCTAGTGCTATTTCCTTGATCTCTACTAAGAAATGCAGGAAGGTCATCTCTCAGATGGGGAAGTTTGTCTTCTTCATGATTCTCTCTCAGAATAAGAGAAAGATTGCAGCCACATCTAGGGTCTCTGCGACCGACCTCTCCACATAGAAGAAGCAAGTAGATAATGTCGTGGAAGAATACTTGGATATCTTCTCCTCACCTATAGGGGTACCTCTTCACTGCCAGGTCAAGCACCCCATCGATCTAACCCCCGGTGCACCGCTGCCCAATGGGCCAGTCTATCATCGCTCTTTGTTATCAAGTGACATATCTAAGAACATCTCCACAAGGGGCACATCTGCCCCAGATCATCACCTTGCAGGAGCCCAATCATGTTGGTATAGAAGAAAGATGGAACCTGGTGACTTTGTATTGATTATGGGGCTTTGAATAAAATCACTGTCAGAAACCGGTACTTGATTCCCTGAATCGATGACCTCCTTGATCAACTCATGAGGGCCAAATACTTTAGTAAGATTGATCTGAAGTCTGGCTACCACCAAGTCCTGATAGAACAGACAAATGTATGGAAGACCACCTTCAAGTCAAAGGAAGGAGTTTTTGAATGGTTGATCATGCCCTTTGGTTTGACAAATGCTCTAGCCACTTTCATGAGGATGATGGATGATATCCTGCGACCATTCACCAATACTTTTGTAGTGGTGTATCTGGATGACATTATAATTTACAGCAAGACTTGGGTCGACCACTTGCAACATATTCAGCAGGTTCTGCACACCCTGCAGTAGCACAAGCTATACACCAACCTGGAAAAATGATCCTTCAGCATGGACAGGGTCCATTACCTAGGCTACATCATTGATCAACATGGTGTAGATGTGTATCCATCCAAGATCCAAATCATCCATGACTGGCCAACCCCAACAACACTCACTGAGCTTCAGAGCTTCTTGGGACTTGTTAATTTCTACCGTAGGTTCGTGTTGGGTTTCTCCCATATTGCATGGGCCCTCAGCCAAATAAACAGGGGTGGTGGTAAGGCAAAATTTGCGTGGGACTATTCCCAACAATAAGCATTCAATGATTTGAAGTAGCACTTGTGCTCATCCCCAGTAATTTCACTACCAGACCTGTAGCATCCCTTTGAGATCGAGACAGATGCTTCAAACTATGCTGTGGGCACCATTCTCACTCAGCACGACCACCCCGTGGTCTATCATAGTGAGACACTGTTAGATACTATCTGTAAGTACCCTACTTATGACAAAGAAATGTACTCAATTGTGCAATCATGCCGCCAATGGAGACATTATATTATTGGGAAGGAGACAGTCATCCACACTGATCATAAGCCACTGTAGTTCATGCAGACATAGGGAAAATTGAAGAATGACCGCCATCAAAAGTGGTCCACATACTTGCAACAATTCCACCTCAACATCAAGTATAAAACAGGAAGAACCAATCGTGTCGTTGATTTCCTCAACAGAATACCAGTTGCGGCACTCACCATGGTGCTAGAATCTTACGGCCATGAGACATCTGGATGGCCCTAACTCTATGAGACAGACCCTGACTTCACCGCCACATACCAAATGTTGGGTACAAATGCCACTATCGATAATTTCCATCTTTAGGATGGATTGTTGTGTCGTATGGGACATATCTATGTTCCATCAAGTGAGCGAGTGAAGCTGATCTCGGAAGCCCACTATAGTCAGGTGGCAGGACACTTCAGCATCGAAAATATAGTGGAGATGCTATAGAAACATTTCTACCGGATGAAACTTTAGTAGGAGGTCAGCAAGTATATCAGGTCATGCACTGCCTGTGCTATTGCCAAACTGACCACTAAGAAATAGGGCCTGTACACCCCTCTTCCTACTCCTGACAGGCCATGGGAATCCATCTCAATGGACTACATGTCGGTTCTCCCATCCACCAAGCGGGGAAAGGACTGTGTGTTTGTGGTTGTTGATCGCTTTTCTAAGATGGCGATTATGGTTTCCTGCAAGAAGAGCATCACAGCAGAGGGCACTGCCAAGCTCTTCTTTGAATGAGTCTGGGTACATTTTGGAATCCCACAAACCATTGTCTCAGATCAGGATAGTCGATTTCTCAGCACANGTTCAAGCCTCTGGTCACTGCTGGACACCAAGCTCATCAAATCCATGACCTTCCACCCCCAGACAGATGGCTAAAATGAGGTTGTAAATCGAATGATTGTGCATATCCTTCACATGTATAATTCAAAGAACCCTCGCACATGGGATGAGAGCCTTCCCTATGTCCAACATATCTACAACCGAGCCTTGCATAGCTCAATCAACCATAGCCCCTTTCAAGTGGGGTTGGGATTCTAGCCATTGGGTCCCATAGATGTTTCACTTCCCCTTGCAGTCACCTCAACTGACTCATCTTCCTCTCCAACTGAAGCTGACAAAGCCACCCAGTTCATTGAACGGATCCACCACATCCACCAACAGGTTCAGGATATCCTACAAAAGTCCAATGACAAGTACAAACAATGCCATGATCAACATCGGGTGCCACATAAGTTTCAGGTGGGCGACAAAGTTTGGTTGCACTTGCAGAAAGAATGCTTTATAGGACTGCATTGGAATCTTTGCCCACTCCATTATGGACTGTACACTATCACCAAGGCTATGGGGGATAATTCTTTTGAGCTCAACATTCCTCCTTTCCTTGGCTTGCACCCAATGTTCAACGTGGATCTCCTTCGCCCTTATTTCCCACCATTATTGGACACCTCATAAGTAGCATAACAACTGACACCAACAAATATCAACCTTGACTGCATACAACAGGCATCCAATGATCAGATTGTGGATAGACAGATCAAGGGCAATTGACAACAAAGGATCCATCTTTATCGAGTCATCAAAGCAGAGCAACTCCTGCACCAAGGCAAGTGGCTCACCCGGGGCCAAATTCAACAAAAAATTCCTCATCTAATGGGGGACCTCAAAAAAATGGAGACCATTTATTTCTAAGGAGAGAGGATTGATCTAGATGGATATCGATGTCCACCCACCTTTTCCAACTAGCTCAAAATAGTTTTCTGACAATTTTGGCAATTTACTATTTTTAGCAGTTTTAACTTCCGAGGCCATTTTGAGGGCCTAAATGAAGGTTTTTCAGTATCGAGCTCCTCAATGATAGATGAAGGCATGATTGAGCCCCCAAAATGAATATCCTTGATGATACCTTCCCAACGGGCTATCACACGCCTAAAACAAAGATCGTATGCAAAAGTTACGACCCCGGGAAGTTGATGTACTAACTTACCCAAATGGGGCTAGGGATGATTTTAGGGGCTAAATTTCACACATGGGATAATTTTCCATGTTTTTTCCCAAAATAAGATTCGTTATTCTAAAAATGATTCACCCAAATTCTATAGAATAAAATCATTTTACATTAAAAATCGCTAAAATTTTATACAAATTATATAAAATACTTATAAATTTGAATATTTTTACAAAAATATCGCCAAACATTTATAGTTGTCATATGAAGGATTAGTAAGATTCGCCAAGGTTTCTACATTTTAAAATAAATTTCCATCCTTAAAATCATCCATGAATGGGGCCCACATGACTTTTGGCGCTTCATCTCCTAGGGTTAGGTTTTTGGATGTATAGGGTTTTTGGCATTCTTTCTTATTGTAAAAATCCCTTCAAAGCCTCATTGTAACCTTCTTCATGCGAATGTGGATTGTCATCACATCTCTTCTCAAAGATAAGCCACCACCATTCCAGCAAGCTTGTTTCTGCTACATTTTACAGTTTCATCTTATTTCGTTATTGAATAGAAAACCAGTTTTACTATATCTCTGTTATTTTGTGTTAATCACCTGTTAATAATCTGTATTCATTTTGTTCTGCTCATAAAATCTGGATCATTATGGTCCACGATAGATATGAATAGGCAATGGAAGTCGAATACCCTCTTTCACAAATACTACATCCAGTTGAAGACCGTGATACAAGACACACCTCACATTACTCCGAACACACTCCACAGATTCGGACCCTTAATGAAGTTTAGCATGAACCACCACTTCATATACCTAACTCCACACACTGATGAGCACCAGGAACAACTACAGTCTTATTATAAACTGACAGAAGAAGACCTTGAAGAGATCACCAAGGAATGGTTGGAAGACCTCCTCGTTGCAGCAGATCAAGTGGATATTTCAAATATCAGCAACCCAAAAGATGCACAGGATACACCTGGGCCCAGTAAGACAAAGAAGACAAAGAAGATAAAGGAGACAAAGAAAACTGAAGAGGTTGAATATGTGGATAGCCACTCTGTAAGGACAACTTCCATCACACCAGATAAAGAAGGTAACGACGAAGACCTAGAAGAAGTTGAACAAAAACCAGAAGATGAAGTCAAAGTTCTAAAGAAAAGAAAAGGGTCACCTTCGAAGTCTTTTGTTAAGAAGAAATCCAAAGCAACCGTGACCAAGATGAAGACCACGTTCAACCCCGATGACTTCATCTTTCTTCTTGCAAATTTGAATGAAGCTATAGAAGAGATCATAGAAAAGAAGGAGGCCAAGCAAGAAACAATGTACAACAGAATTGAAACCCAGCTCCAAGGAGTGCAGTGATCACTTCAGTCTAGCCGCACAGCACCTACGACGCCTCTTCTAGAAGGAACAATAGAAGAGGGAGATGAATCAGTTCAACTCCATAAGATTGCCGATATAGTTGAAGTTCATCTTTAGAACGCAGAAGAAGAAACAACACAGGTTACACAAGCCCTACAGAAAGAACAGGAGGAAATCATAGAGTAGCTCCAAGCTGCACAGCAAGAGAAGGAGGCCATCCAAGAGAAGTTTGATATAAAGAACACACAAATATCCAAAAGGAGAAGGAGAAACTTATTGCGAAGTAGATCGCGATCGAATAAGTAGTCAACATAGCATTTCTCTCTATGACTGGCTTATAAAAGAAGGCAGAAGAACCCATAGTACTCCAAGTAATGAAGCTTGTTGAAGTCATTCAACAACTGCAACAAAGAGTAGTAGAACTAGAGCTCCAATCTATATTGAGTACTCCACAAGAATAACATGACCAATGAGAAGTGAATGGATGAAGTACAATAGAAAGGATTAAGGAACTCACTGAAGAATGTAAGCAATTAAGTAGTTGAAGTGCACAAATTCATGAAAACCTATCCTAGAACCCTGAATTGCATAAATTGGAGTCACAGCTCCAGGAGGAAAAGTACCAAGCTGATAAGCTATAGGTACAGCTGAAGTCCCTACCGACCATAGAGAAAATGAAGAGGTCCCACGAAAAGCACATCGTGCAACAGGAGATTCATATGATCCAGAGCAAGGTCATGGAAGTGATGCAGCAAATTCAACCTTTGCAGGATAGGGCATGTCAACTATTTTTAGAGATTGAGAGACAAGGGACAGACCTGGAACAGGTCATGAACACAGTAGAGCAGTGCTTAGAAGGACCAGTTAGTAACGCACTCATTCATGATTTTGTTCAGAAAGATGCAGTAGCAAAGAAACAGGTCGAACTAGCTCAAGCAAACCTCGAGGCCTTCGAGGCAGAGTTACCCAGAGAAGAGTGACTCGGGATGAGTCACAGGTGAGTGTTGGTGGTCTGTTGGCCCTCGACCAAGTTTTGAGGAATACTTGGTCATAGTTGACCATTTGGTACTTCGACTGCCTATCGAAGACGAAGTGCATGGCGAAGCGAAGATCACGGAATCTCGCCACCTTTTGTGGAACCTTTTTTGGGTTTTTTTGGGAATATTGTAATGGGAAATGGATGTCGGCTCTTGTTTAGTCCTTTTTCTATGTATAAATAAAGGTCTAGGCCACGTAAAAAAGGAGGCCCTGTCTAGTCAATGGCTTAGTGAATAGGTTAGATCTATGTGATCAGAAGTCTGTGTGATTGTAAAAGCTCTGTGCATGCTGTAATAAGTGCTGAGTGCACAAAGTGTGAGAAGGCTTAGCGCTTGGATCTACCTGGGGAAAGAGGATCTAGTGAGCTACGTAGATCTCTTGTCCTATGCAGGGTAGGATATTGAATGCTTAGTGCTAGTAGCGGGATCTGTGTGATAAATTATCGTAAGGCTCTGTGCATTTTGTGTAAGACTTGTGGAGATAGTGCAAGTCTCTACGAAAGACTATAGAAGGCTTTGTGTTGAGTGCAATAAAGAAGGATCTAGTGAGCTATGAAAATCCTCGGTCCCGTGCAAAGTAAGGGTCATTAAAGCTCCGTGTTGTAACTGCTTGACCAAGATAGTATAAAGAAGACTTTGTGGACGTAGCCCCAAGGTGGGGATGAACCATGGTAACTCTGTGTATTGTGTTGATGTGCTTGTCTCTCTCTTGATAAGTGATCTGATATGTTCAGATAGATCTATTGATGCTTTGTTCTTATGAGATATCAATGCATGCTAGATATGATACATAAGATTCTAAGTTCTTAATCTATTGAGTATAACCTATTTATCATTGCTAAGTGTTAGATCTGAGTAATTACTGTGGTGCTCTGTTCTTTCTGCGAAGTGTATTAATGAATGTATGTTAGGAAATAACTAATGCTAAGTGCATTGTAAGCAAGATAATCACATATTTGTGTCCCAACTAAGGTTGCAGACACCTGAGTCCTGCAACCACCCCTGCCTCTACCTCAGGTGAGACTTCATCTGCTTCACAGGTGTTGCCAAAAGGGTCGGTAGTTAGGGCTTTGTTGGTGCGCTCTTGAGAGTTGAATTGTGGGTCTGCCCCTGTTCCAACACTCCCCCACTCTCCCCCTTTTCTATATTACATATCTCTACCTCACTTATTTGTCTCTCCCTCCCCCCCTCTCTCTCCCCACCTACCCCTCTCTCTCTTTCTCCCTCTTTCCCTCTCACTCTTTACCTTTCTCTACCTCCCTATATCTCTTTACCTAAATTATGAGATTATGAGATTGCAGTGCACCCAAATTGAAAGGAATGTTTGGAGGCAAAGAGATAGAGAGATTGAAATGAACCGTTTGGAGGCCCAAACATCATGAGATTTTAGTACACCCTATTTGAAATGATCGTTTGAGGTGGAAAGGATTTGAGCATCTTTTGTTCTTAATCTTTTTCAAATACTAAACTCCAAAATCATTATCATTCATTTCCCTTGAACCCATACAACCTCTAGTGTTGTAATCCTAGCTCTGATACCAATTGTAACATACCCAACCACCTATGTACATTGTTGGTATTGTGGGGTACTTAAATTTTTCCTCACCTTTTTCTTAATATAAATGTTTATTCAACACCACAGAGGCCACGATGGAGGAGAGAGATCTCAAGTTGAGGACATACTATCTTCTCTTCATGTAATTTTTGTTTCTAATTCTTTTCTAGATTTATTTTGGACTCTAATGATGGGAATATACAATCTGATGCTCATAAAGAAATGAATTCCTTAACAACTGTGAATATTTCTCCTAAAAAATGTGTAAGAAAAGATCCCTAACACAAGCTCATACATTTCCACATGCAATCAAGATCCATTCCACCTCCATTATCTTGGAAAATAAGAGTTGGACTATTGTCCCTAGGGTTTTGAATTTTGTCCACAATGAAAAAAGTTGCACCATTTTGAAAATCTTCAACTACATTATCAAGCAACTTCAAAATATCTCCAAATTCCCAGTTGTAGGAAGTCATATTAGAATGGAAGAATTTTGGATGTACTTGAACATGATACACACCACCTGGTAAAGATCACTTTTGTTCATTTTGGACATCATAATGCTCAACTCTCCAAAATTGATTAATTTTTTTTTCTTTGAGTTTATACCTGAACAGTTGAGTCAAAGGAAAAATGAATGCAAATGATGTTCTCTTTGCAACGCGTTTTCTGATCTCCACCCCTTCCCAAAAAATATAGAATATAACCCTAATCATAGTATGATCTGATATGACACTCCAAAGGGTGCATTGCGATCTCACATCTTTCCGCCTCAAACAGTCATTTCAACTCGGGTGTACTGCAATCTCATGATGTCTGGGCCTCCAAATGGTTCATTGCAATCTCAGTATCTCTCCACCTCCAAAAGTTCCTCCTTTACGCAATGATGGTCCATGAGACCTAGGAGTGCTTATGAATATGGACATGACCACATTGTTGATGGACCCCCTTATGCAATGATGATAAATTTTATAGGTCATTATGAAACTCATGTGGACATGTTTTTCCATTATGGACCCCCCCCTTCAATTTGTCTTAAAAGATACCCCCTTATTGTTTTATGTGATTCAGGTTTTATTTATGTGATTGGGGTTTTATATGTGTTTAGGGTTTTATAATTAATATTAATATTAATTGAAATTTTAATTAATATTTAAATTAATTAAATTCCAATATTTAATTATAAATTTAAATTTTCCTAACCCCTCTCCCTAACTATAAATAAGACCCCACCCTCTATCATTCTATTACACTCACACTCACTCACTCTTCACTCTCCTATTTGTTGCAGCTACCTCACTTGTTCTCTCTTGATGATGGTGTGGCCTCCTTTTTGGACTATCTTTTCAGATCTGAGTTTTGTTTTGTTGGTGTAGCCTCTCCATTTGATGTAACAGTTTTAGATCTAAGTTTTGTTTGTTGGTGTGGCCTCTCTATTCGATGTAACAATTTTAGATCTGAGTTTTGTTGGTGCAACCTCTCCATTTGATGTAACAGTTTCGGATCTTAGTTTGTTGGTGAAAGCTCCCCATTTGGTGTAACAATTTGATATCTGAGTTTTGTTTGCTGAAGTTGTCTTCTGATGGTCTATACCTTGGAAAAATTGTTCCTAAGTCTTTATGGCAAAGATCAAACCCTAGACATTTGATCCATGAACCTAAAACTATTTCTGAGCATATTATAAAGTTTTTCATCCACACATGTGACAGGTACATCTTTATTAGACCAGGAGGTAAGCTTGAGGTTTGCATTTTCACTTAGAAATTTTGTTTATACTCATAATTTAATTTAGATATGTTTATTTATTTTCTCATATATGTTGATCTTGTGAACAAAAAAATAAAAAGGCATTTTTTGTTTCTATTTTTCACTAATTCTAATTTTAATTTTCCTATGACTTTGACCAAGGGCATACTACTCTAGGAATCCTCCTCACACCTTGTTGTGACCATTCTTATTTCTATTCTTATCCTATACCAAACATCACTAAACAACACAATGCCTAGAATCATACTAAGCTCTCTATTACTAAGCTCTTGTTATGGACACTATGTTATGACACTCAAAGCATAACTCGTATCTACAGGTTATCGAACTCACTATGAAGCTTCTATATGATTAGAGTGGTATCATTCTTAGGAAGATACAATATGAATATTAATACTAACTGAATTATTACTTGTATTATACCAATCTTATTGAGGCAATGACATCAATGAATATGGGAAAGGTGATTTCCTTGTTTCTCTAATAAGTTTCCATTACAGGTTACCAGTCGTATTGCTTTCCCATATTCATGCCTATTCAACGTTAAACCTACTACTGGAACCAATGTAATTTGGTAGTAGAGGTTATAAAACCATTGCATGAATGATTTCCATTTAATTGATACTCATATGAACTAATAGCATGGACTAGTAATACCTGTATAGCCTTATTTACTCCTATTGTGTGATGTATGTACCCGATGAGTGAAATGAATATGGAATAAAGGTGCATTCAAATTACCACATATAGGTGAATGGACATAATCTTACATATTATGTGTACAAAGCTCCTTGTATCTCATATGTTGTCATAATATATATATCTAAATAAACCTTTCTAACACAACTTGTAGCAGGAATTTCACAATCTATTTCACAGGGTATCAAATGGCTTCACATAGTTATGACAAGTTGAGGAAGATATCGAACAGTTATGGAAACAATGAAGAATATGCCAACTTTTTGTTATTGAGGACAAAGTACTATTTATTTCTAGTGGCATATGTGCATTCAAGTCCAGGATGTTGCAATAATTTGTGCCTATTCTTGTCCATAGGAATTGATGAGTATGCCAACCTTCAACCAATCTAATCTTGTACTATGAAAATAGAGCCACGATGCCCGCACGCTTCAAGGTTTGATAAGAAAATGAATTGAGTTTTCTTATCATGTTAATTTTGTTTCAAGAGATTGTGATCACTTATGGATCACAGTGTTCCAAATATCAGTTTGTAATCAAAACGAACCCCCAAGCATATAGGAGCTTCTCCATCCATATTTTTGAATGCAAAGATACTTTGGTTGTGTTATATAAATAGGGCAGTATCATATTTGGCGGGTGGGGGGGGTACATATATTTTTAGTATTATAACACTCTTTCACTTAATATATATGTCAAAGATCATTAGGGTGCATGATTTCATTTTAAGAGTGTGTGGGAATTCTGTAGAAAGTGCACAAGTTGAACCTTTGAGGGGGGGCACTCTGAGGTGAGGTATTGTGTATGTTGTAGTTGTAGTTTATTTTTTCTTGAATGCTATTTATTTATTTTCTTTTAGAGTACTTATGTTGCAGAAATAGGTTATTTCAATCACAGAGCTAGGAACCACTAATAGTTGCAAGTCTAATAAGTAGGGAAAAACAACGGTATCACAAGATTATGTCTCTGATGATTCCTTCGGATTTGTAACCTAGAAAAAAAATGATTTAATAACTAGTTATTTGGAATTTCATTAATTTATCTTTTTTAGGTAAGCTATTTAGTTTATTTTTAGGTCAACTCTTGAGTGAGGTAAGAAGGTCCATGGAATTTAATAATTGTTGGTTATTCCTAGATTCACCATCCTAGTGAAGTGTTGTAATTCTTAGTGAAATCCAAATTGTCTAGGAATAAAATCCAACTTAATCTATGTGGTTAGTGATATGTCTACATGTGCAAATTTATTGACTCTATATCAAGGTAAAAAAACCCATGGATATGCAATAAAAAATTGATTCAAAAACAATGTTATTATGGGCAATGTCTTCTAGAAATAGAATACAATCATTGCTATTTGTAATAGAATTAGTAAACCCTTGTTGGGAATTAAATGCATCCAGGACTTAGTCCATGGTGACTTGGATAGGTTCCTCAACTTGTTAATGGAATGATCCTTGTTGGGAACCAAATCCAAGATTCCAACACCATAATCAAAATCCTCTTCACTATATCCGATCTAAATTAATACTCATGGAATATAGCATCCATGGTTGTGCAATAATAAGTGCATTTTGGTTATGGATTTTTCCTTTGGAACAAGACAAGAAGTTTATGTGGGGATTTTAGAATTTCCCATTGATTGTTCAAAAAAATGCCTAAATGGTATGTTGGGTCATGGAATGCAATCATTGTTGTTTATTAATAGATTCATCATTCCCATGAAGCCTTGACATTCTTAAATTTGAATTCAATCATTGGGTCCCCATGACATCTTGACATTATTCAACGAAATGCAAGTCTTGGGAAGAAAACCTAACATAATCATCTTGGCCAGTGTTCTACCTACATGTTTAGATTTATTGGCTCTAGAATAAGGTAAGTATGTTTATGCAATTCAATCATTTCTAGTTATTCACATGCCAAGAAGCCCCATGAAGCTTTGATGTTATTCAATGAAATGCAAGTTTTCCTAGGCATAAAGCCCAACTTAATTGTTGCTAGTGTTCTAACTACATGCGTAAATTTATTGTGTCTAGAATAAGGTAAATTGATCCATGGTTATGTAATAACAATTGGATTTAAATATAATGTTTTTGTGGGTAGTGATCTTGTATAAATGCAATGCAATAATTAATAATTATTATAGAATTAGTAAACCATTATTAGGATTGATATGTAGCAAGCACTTAATCCATGTTGACTTGGTGAGGTTCCTCGACTCATCATTGACATGATTCATGTTAAGAAACAAATGTAAGATTTAACACCATAATCAAAACTCTTTCCACTATATCTGATCTAAATTAATATTGATGGAATCTTACATCTGTGGTTATGCTATAAAATTTGTATTTGGTTATGGAATTTGGCTATGGAACAAGGTAAGAAGTTCATGTGGGGATTTTATCATTGCCCAATAATTGTTCAAAAGATGCCTAAATGGGATTTTGGGTCATGGACTGCAATCATTGCAAGTTATTCCCAGATTGGAAATCCCTGTTAAGACTTAATGTTCTTCAATTGCAATGGAATCATTGGGTCCTAAAGCTTTGACATTCTTCAACGAAATGCATTTCCCAAGAACAAAAACCAACTCAATCATCATGGTTAGTGCTCTATTTCATATTTATTGGCCTTGGAACCAAATGAGTCAATCCTTGGAATGAAATCATTATTGGTTATTCACAAAGTCACCATCCCCATGAAGACTTAACATTATTCAAAAACATGTAAGTTGTCATGAGAATAAAACCCAACTCAAACATTGTGGTCAATGTTTTGTCTACATGTTCATATTTATTGGCTCTATACCAAGGTAAGTAGATATATAGTTATTCAACGCAAATTCGATTTGAATGTAATATTATTGTGGGAAATTGTAATGTAGAAATGTAATCAATCATTTTCAGTTGGGATAGAATTAATAAACACTTGTTAAAAATGAAATGTGGAAAATAATTAGTCAGTAACTTGGTGAGGGGTCCTATACTTGTCATTGACATGAGCCTTTATATAAACCAAATACAAGGTTCCAACACGAGAGTTAAAATTTTTATACTATATATTATCTAAATTGATAGTCTTGGAATCTTACATCCAAGGTTAAGAAATAAGAAGTGAATTTATTATGGAATTTGGATCTAGAAAAAAGTATGAAGTGCATGTGGGGGTTTAGCATTTCCCACTAATTTATAAAAATAATACCTAAACAATATGTTGTGGTAATCATTATTGGTTATTCACATATTCTCCATTGCCCTTTGATTGGAATGCAATCATTAGGTCCCCGTGAAGCCTTGATATTCTTAAACAAAACACAATTCCTAGGCATAATATCCAACTTAATCATCATGGTTGGTGTTCTGTCTACATGTGCATATTTATTAGCTTTGGAAAAAGGTAAGAATATCCATGGAATGAACACATTGTTGGTTATTTCTAGACTCACCATTCCCATGAAATCACAACATTCTTCAATGAAATGTAGGTTATGCTAGGAATAATACCCAACTCAATCACCATGGCTGGTGAAATGCCCACATTTTTGGATTAATTTGCTCTGGAAAAAGGTAATTAGATACATGGTTATCCAATAAAAATAGTATTTGAATTTAATGTTGTTGTTGGAAATGGTATTGTAGAAATGTAAAGCAATTATTGATGGTTCGGATACACTAGTAAACCATTGTTTTGAATTAAATGTAGCAAGAAATTACTCCATGGTGACTTGGTGAGGTTCCTCAACTTGTCAATGACATGAGCCTTGCTAAGAACCAAATAAAAGATTCCAACACCATAATCAAACATAATGCATGCAACATCTTTCATCCATGGTTATTCCCTTTACATACAACAAAATAAATGTACGACTCTAGAATAGAGGAGAGTCAAGGTGACATCTAACTTATAATTGTCAAGAAGAATGAGAATTTAGAGAAAACATGGATAAGCATTAATGCATAATGTTATGAATTCTATCAACAAGGATCCTTTTGAAAAGTGAGCAATGTTATGAATGTTATCAACGAAGATCCTTTAGAGCCATGGTTATGGAATAAAAATTGGATTTGAATGTAATGTTGTCGTGGGAAATGGTCTTGTATAAATGGAATGTAATTCTTATTTGGGATAGAAGTAAACCTTTTTTGGGAATGAAATGTAGCAATAAATTAGTCCTCAAATTATCGACTCTCGTTGACCATTCTATTATTTTCTTTACGCTACCTTCAACAACTAACTAAAACTATTTACTAGGTCCTTCAAAACAAGATTTTGGATTGCATTTAAGATGCAGATTTATAAGTTGCAAGCCAGAGGACTAGGCTAGCAATTATGAAAAGCAGTGGTGTGTGAAATAGCAACAATATCCTGAGGAAATCAATGACTCCATTTTTTCATTATTGATTAATAGTAGCTAGAAAAATGAAGAAATGGTGAAGCAATTGAGTAAGGATTTAATGGGAAAATATACAATGAAACCAAATGTTAGGTATGGGGCATGTACTATGGATATGACTTTACCAAATGTGGTTAGCTAGTTTGAGATGTAGCCTCAAATCCTTTTGGATGAAATCTAGAAAATGATGCAACAATAATGCAAGGAAACTTGCAAAATGATTAAATGGAAAGAGTTGCAAAATAGATATTGAAAGCACCTACTAATAAAAGGATAGCCCTAATTAACTTGAAATGAATGAGAGATAAAATGAAGTGTTGCAAACCCAAGTTTATCTAACTAAGTTATTGTACTATAATGATAAAAGAAACCTATTACAAAATCGAATTAAACCTACTTCAGTTAACCTACTAAAAAAATAATTCAATATACTTCGTTTAACCTATTGTAAAGTTGAACCAAAGCACTAGAAAACATAGTTATTTCTACTTGAAGTGGACTGCTACAAAGTTTAAGCGAATAGAATTAGTAGTACATCCGCGTCAATGACATAAAACTATGAAGTTTACTTGAAATGACATGATGTAATTTGCTACAAGTAATGAAGAATATTTGCAATAAATGATGCATGGCATAATATGGAAACAACTTGGACTAAATATAGTTGAAAGAAAACAAATTTAACACCACACATAGATTCCTTGTTCATCCTTGAGTGGGCCCTCCCAATCCTTTTACAAGGAACCTATAAAGACTACCAAAATTGAGAAATTTGGAATTAAACTTTCTTCTTTAGAATATTAATCCCTAACAACAATACATCATCCATAAGTTTGAATTCCTTAGCTCTATAAGAGTTCATAATTCTCCAAGAATAAATGAGACTAGCTAAGGCTAATCCCTAGCTCCTATTTATGCAAAAAAGAATACATCAATAAACACTTAATCAATCCTTGATTGAAGGGATCATGTCCTTAGGATCCCTATAATTAGGGGCCTATGTTTTAGGGACCAAATCCCCTTCTAGATTAACCCTTCTCAACCAAAAATTCAAGTCGATATGATGCTAGATTTAGTGCCTTAGGTGATTGAAGGATTGGTTGGCCTTGGAGGTTGATAAGGGAACACAAACCCCATTTTATCTCATGTATATGTTGGTTAATGAACTACTTGAACTTTGACTT
>JASDQU010100055.1:535213-562999 GCA_032191745.1 Picea mariana | reverse complement strand
CATTTTAGTATTAAAAGTGAATTTATGATTAAATATTAGAAAATATACATGTTTTCATATATATCTCAATTATGTGTGAGCTTTTTAATGTGTAGGAATATGTGGATGATTAATTCAAAGAGACTTCTCGAATATCTCTTCCATCATTCCAAAGGAGATAATTATTCAAGCCTCTTTTCAAGGAGAATATCATGGAAGATTTGATTAGAATATCTTATCTAAGATATATGAGAGATATGTGTGAGGATTTGAAGGGATCATATCTTGTAATAATGGGAAAGTAGTTGAGAGTGGTTGAGAGAATAGTGGATCTGTAATAATGAGATGGTTATCTTATCTTCAAGGTTCTCATGTATAAAAGAGAGTGCTCTCTCTTCATGAGGATTCAATTAGGATTCAATTAGAAGTTAGATTTCAATTAGGATGTGATTGTAATCAGGAGAAGGGGATTCTTAGATTTGTTATTCTTCCATGTTTTGTCATTTGACTATTGCAATATGAATTGGGATTGATATATTGTGTGATCTCACATATGTCATTGTTGTTAAATCTTCACATGTTGTATTTCCCTTATGCAATTTCATGCTTTCCTAGTTAGTATTTCAATGCTTTCTTAGATTAGTTTGATTTCAGCAACATAGATTAGATTAGATTAGTTCTACTTCAGTCCTGCACATACAGTGCATGTGCTTCATCAGTTTACGTACCCCGGGTTGACAATGAAATAGTTGGGCAAGTACTACAATGTTATTATAACGACATATATTTCGCCTAACACTTAGGTATGCATGAAATCATCAAAACCATAACTAAACTAGGATACATCACACACTCAATCATCCAAATCATTTCATTAACAACCAATTTCACAAATCCTAATATAATTCTATTAATCATGGCCAAGAGAGGTCTCCTGGAGTAAAAAGGTGGTCATGATATATAAAAAAGGGACCTCATATTAAAACAATTAGGAGTATCTTCATCACACTCCATCTTAAGATTTTGTACACCCTTGTGCAAATAAAAATGAAGATGTAGTTGTTGTTGCCTCTCTTTTTTATTCATTGTTGTTAATATCCACATGCATGCCTCAAGTCATAAGTCACGTATTGAGTAACAGAACACTTTCTATGATATCCAATATCTCTCTCTACCTTCTTCCACTCATCCCTCTCCTTATCCTCGTCCCTCTACAATTGATTTTTTTTTAATACCTACAGAATGTCAATATTGCGACATCTGGTAACGTCGATCCCATAGAAAACACATCGGAGATGAATAACGGATCCTCAGTGGAGCGACCTTACCATATGTCAGTTTCACGACGTATGGTAATGTCTCTCCCATAGAAAACACATCGAAGATGAATAACTGACCGTCGGTGGAGCGACATTATCCTACATTGGTCTTACGACGTATGGTAATGCCTCTCCCATAGCACACACGTAGTGGAGACTAACGAAATATGATGTCGAAATTCTGATGTCTATGACATCACTATAGAGACAACTATATCAGGTTTGGATAATCAAATCCAAGATGACATGTTTCAGCATGAAATGTCGCAATAGAGACGATAGCTATGGCATCGAAAGAGTGACGTCATGTGAAATGACATTTAAGGGGGTCCATTGTTTTTCGTTCTCCCGACAATATAAAGTGTCAATTGCATCGAACGTGCCATCGAAATTTGACCCAAATGTACTAGTGAAAAAGTCATAAACACCAACAGAATACACTACAGATTCATGAAGTGAAATGAAATACCATTTCCATGAAAAAGTACATAGTGGATCCATTTCATCAACTTGATCATAGCCACGAGAAAATACAATGTGGATATATATCACAATTTATACATCAGGAAGGAAATGAACATTGATTAAAGTGATCCAAAAGTCTTCAAAGTACTCATACATAAGTGATATACTCCATCGAAACTTGGAAGGGATGTTGTGAATGAAGGAGGAAACCCCAAATCCAAGGTATTTGTCCCAAACCCCGATGGTGCAAATTTACATCATGAAAACAAATGAGTTGATGTTGAGCATGGTAAAAACCATTTGATTACCAGTCATTGATTTATATCGTTAACAAATGCGATGGGACCCAACAATGATGAAAATGGACCCCAAGGTACCCAATACAACCTAGTGAGTGTGAATAGAGGATATGATGTCAAACAATTATAGAATCAATCGATTAGGATTCAATGATGAAAACACATTTTTGATTGTGAGGATGCCTACTACTAAGGATTACAAGATCCAAGGTACTAGATGGTTTCTAGATACCTATCCTATATAATGTGTTGAAGTTGATAGGAAGAGATCCATCAAAGGAGGGCATTAATTTACCCCCCATCAATTGACATGAAATATACACCGAGAGATGAAGTAAAGAGATAGAATAACCAAGTATAGTTGATACATGGATGGCCGAATTAGAAAATCAACAAAATAGTAGATGACCGACTTAGGATTAAACTTCCCTTGAACATATAGCATGACACAATCATGACTTGGTAGAAATACACAAGAGTTGGAATAATATATATAAACAACATAGGAGTAATTAAAGCACTCTCTATGATGACTATAAGAGTAACCATCTAGAGGAGTATATGTGACTCATTTACTGGGATGACTCCTAAGCAAGATAAAACCCAATTGTAAGAATATGAATCAAATAGGTGCCATGTTCAAGGGTGATTTGACTGGTCATTCCATTTCAAGATAGATCAATGGTAAAAAACCTTCAATATTTTTTTTTTTGGGGGGGGGTCTCCTTCATGGTTTAACGAGCGTGAAAGAGAGATAAATGTATGCTTGGTAGTGTATTTTTGTGTTCACTTTCAACGAGCCCAAAAAAGAGTTAAAATTATACTCGTGATGGTGTCTTTTTCTTGTATTTTTACGAGTCTAAAAAAGGGGTAAAAGTTTACTTGAAAGTGTCTTTTTCATGTCCTTTTATGAGTCCAAAAAATAGATAAAAGTGTACTCATCATGGTGTCTTTTTTGTGTCTTTTTACGAGTTTGATAAATAAATAAAAGTGTACTTAGAAATGTTTTTTTCATGTCCTTTTGTGAGTCCAAAAAAGAGATAAAAGTGTACTTGTAAGTGTATTTTTCATGTTATTTTACGATTATGAAAAAGAGAGAAAAGTGTAGTCGTCTGGAGAGAACGAGTGTCTCAACAACATGCTCCTACATTCCAACAACATAGAGATAACCAAAAAGAAATGAATGAAAATAGTATGGGAAAGTCAAATCCACTCTTAGAAGTTGTTCTCTGCAAGGGATGGTGGATGCAAAATAGAGGCCAAATAATACAAGAGGTGAATGTTCAAAGGTTACTACAATAGTGGTAAGCAGTATCTGGGAAAAACATAGCACCACCGATAGGGTAAATGACATAGTAGAAAATGCATAGATGGTCTTAAAGAAACATAAAACGTTGGGAACCCCCTTGGGAAATGGCCATAATATATATTAAGAAAGGAAAATGAGTCTCAACATCAAGTCATGGAAGGACTATAATAGGGTTCCTGGGCCTACAGGAAATTGCAACATGGGCACCAAATGGAAATCCAGGTGCTAACAAGGGTTCCCATGAAGGGTAGGAACTACCAAGAAATTTATGATGTGCAAAAATGGAGTGGATAATGTCGCAACCTAACAGGATTGAACCTAAGGCACGTGATGACAAAATGGACAATAAATAATGAGAATTGTGGATGCAGGAAAAACCTATCCCTACATGCCAGTTTGAAATCATGTACCTCAAGTTTGGTGGAAGTCGTCATTTTTCTGAAAAGAGTCCCTATAATATCGTCAACATAGGTAAACTAGATTCCAAGGTCAAAACGCGTAGTCAAATCTCAAAAAAGAAAATATTTTTGGATTTTTTGGATATGATATATGCAAAAAAAAGCACTCACACCACACACCTATGTACAAAGAATTACACATATTGATGATTTACAAAAAGTATATCCCATTTCTAGGATTGGGCCAAGGATATTGATTATCACTAATGAAATCATGAGTCGATGCTGACATCATATGGAACACCAGGTTGGGGCCATGCCACATAGTAGCGAATATATGCAGCTGAAGATACTCATCATGAGTACTTTTGTGAGCTATGAGAGATCCTTAATTATGCCCATCAAAACATAAAGGGGGTATGAAATATAAATATTCAGTATAATGGGAAGTAGAGAATTTAGTGGAAATTTTAAGAAAAGATAAACAAGGAGGAAAAGGGGCCAAGACTAGGAGTTATATAGAATGCCCTAGAAAATGTCTCAAGTCCTCGATAAAGACTCATCATGATAACTCTTGTTTGTTTCTAATTAGGAAAATATGATTGATGTTTCATCTCATCCTTTGGCTTATCTATTGAAGCTGTGACATTGAGGATGGACTCATATGAAGGAAACTCAGTATCTAGGAAATTATGTGAACTTAGAGAGTCAACAACCCGTATGGGCAGAGTAGGATGGTCACACTCCATATGAGAATGGAGGTGTTGACCAGTATCAGTGGGTGCTGATGGGATTTTCAGATGAATAATATCAACCACAATGAGCGGTAGGGAAGCTCCATAAGATTCAACATCCTTAGGATGAGGTACCACCCAAGGATTGATTGACCTAAGGGATCCACTAGAATATGATGAAATCATATTGATAGGATAAATGTTCACAGTAGGAGGTGGTGGGGGAAGAGGGAATGTTCCCATGAGCAAAGAGTCTTTTAACATCCCCACAACAACACTCATGTAAGACTGCTAGGCATCGCTAAAAAAGAGTACATTAGACCCCACATTAGATCCAATATCCGGGGTAAAAAATGAAAGTTGATCAATTTTCACTATTTTCCTTTAGTGAGGCAAGTGCAAGACCCTAAATATCGATGATACAACTGCAGTAATATCATAGAAACAAGTGCACCTAAGGAAAATATTGTACTCAATAGGTGCATCAATGACCTTCATAGCAACAAAGGAAGTCTTACCACCTAACTCGATGGGTAAGTCGGTGATTATCCCATGGGGATGGAAGATGTGTGCATCAAATTATTTCAACAATGTTACATATGTGTTAAGATTTGGAGAGTTGAGGGCCTTTCAACATGACATAGACATAATAAAAGTCGACTCTCCTTCATCAATCACAATGTGAAAGATATTTTTCCCCATCATTCTCACATTGATTTGGAAAGCAATTTGATGGGAGAGATTATAATTAAATTGATCAGAATCAAAGGTTATCGAACTTGAATCCAAGGGATCAACCCCACCTATCATAGAAAATAAGGATTTTCGATGCACTGGTTATCTTTGGAGAACTTTGAGTGCATACATTGCACATGGTGCATGGGCCAAGCACTATACAATACTGTAGTTGTAGGAAGATTATGCATTTGGGTTATTTATTGTTCATAAAATAAATCCATTTGGGGGGAAAAGATATGTGTCAAATGATGGCTTCTGAATTTGAATAGGGCCACCAGGCTTGGAAGAAGATGTTGGCTCATGCAAATGAGGAGTAGGCTCAAAATTTTCATAGTTCTTTGCTTGAGTAAGAAAATTGACCATCTGGTCACACATGAAAACAAAATAATTCGAGGACGACCCCTCATGTTGAGGGATACATTGCATTCCCCCTTACAAAGGGGAAGAATTTGTTGTAACCATGTGTTGAGGTTGAGGGGGGAAAAGATGAGTTAGGACAACGGGCTACCGAGAGCCCCTTTGTTGAGTAAACAATCAATGGAGCTCATCCTTCTTAGGACACTTATGAGTAGGGTGGTCCTCCCCACAAATCGTGTAGGTGAACCAACTCTTTTTTTTCTCGTTCGTTCCCCCCCTTGATTTTTTAAGGAGTGATCCCTTTCTTAGTGTTGTAATTTTTCTTTTTATTCCTTTTCGTCTTTCCTCCAGGTTTTTGAGCATTCTTCAGTTGTGTGGATTGTATCGAATTCACCTCAAAGGTTTGAGTAGGGACCGTTGTAGTTTGAGAATTAGAGACATAAGTTGATGGGTGTGATGAGATAGACATGTGACCCATCTGGTCAGCTAACTAGCCCATAGATGCCTGGGAAGAAGAACATACCACACCATCAACATGGGGTCATGGGTTTATATTTTTAGGATCTATCAATGGCCAAGGAGCATGAAATATAATATCATAAAGAGTACCCTACTAAGATTAAATCAAATCCAAGTGTTGGTCATGCAATATGGCTTTCTCTTTGGTATTCACCCCAACCATAGCTACGTATTTGGAAATGGGTGGTAGGAGGGACTTAGTAAACCACTCCATTAGGAATTTTTACATAATATGGGTCTTTATCATCCTATGTATTTTCTTCCACTCATGAATATGATGTTGGAATACTGAGAGGGGGGGAGGCTAAATATTATGAAAACTTTTTACCACTTTTAATCACAATATATATAAACTTCAAATTTATCAACATTATTCAATAATTTATCACTTACACATTTAGTATATCATTGCATCATAAAAAATATCAGTCTTCAGTGCATAATAAACAACCACAGATACACATTACACTGCAATTTATGTGGAAACCCAAATGGGAGAAAACCATGGAATGCTTTATTATATATATATCATGAATACATTCATAGGAAGCACCAACTAGAAGGAGGCTCCAACCCCCTATTTACAGGCTCCAACTCCATGAATTATATAGATACAACTAGAAGGAGGCTCCAACCCCCTAGTTTACATTCTCCATCTCTCTGTGTTCTCTGGCTCCAACTGGAAGGAGGATATGACCCCCTGATTTACAGGATCCAACCTGAAGGAAGCTACAACTCCCTGAATTCTCCAGCACAAACCAGAAGGAGGCTACAACCCTATTTTCTTACCCCATCCTTCTGCATTGAAATATAAGTGTAGAATCAACCTATCACTACCACTACCACTGTCATTGATACATCAGCTTGTCACTGTCACTATCAAATCAACCCCTTGTTGTCACTGTCACATCAACCTATCACTATTATTATCACATCAAACTGTCGTTGTCACTATCACATCAACCTTTCACTGTCACTCTTTCACATCAACCTATACCAAATCATGCATCAACCATGTACCAAAACCTATACCATACCATGCATCAACCATGTACCAAAACCTATACCATATCATGCATCAACCATGTACCAAAACATGTACCATATCATGTATCAACCATGTAACAAAACCTGTACCATATCATGCATCAATCATGTACCAAAACCTATACCATACCATGTACAAAAGCTTGTACCATACTATGCATCAACCATGTACCTAAAAATATACATCAAACATGTGTCATATCACTCATTATGTTCCTCAACCATAATCCATAAACCATGTGCCAAAGATATATTCCAATGCATCCAAGATATGCCTCAATCATATGCCATATAGTAAACCATATGCCAAGTATCGAAGATGTACCAATGTATCAACAATATTCCTCAAGCATGCACCATAAAAACCAAGATCATATACCAATTATATGCCTCACACATGTGCCAATCTTCAAAAATATGTCCCTCTAACAATGAACCATAACAGCCATACACAATGTACCAAGGATATATCTCAAACATGTATGTACCTAAATTGTATGCATCCATGTATCCAAGATGCCTCCAAGACATGCCTTAAGCATATGCCAAACCATCCATGATAAATACACATAAAAAAATACCTTTACTCATGAAGAGGACATAGTACATATCATCTCAGCCAACAGACAACCTGGTGTGTATCATCTTCAGGAAACAAAAGATAGCACCTTTTTCAATACCTTTTTCATAGATCTGTGACTTGCACACTATCAACCAACAGATGTATGCACCTTGCTCCACTGCAACCCACATATAACCTTATAAATATAGTAGCATCATACTTTTCCCTTTTCTTTCCTTCACTACCTCAGACTTCACTACCTCAGATATGCTATGCAAAAGATGTACCAAATGATCACTTGAAAGATAGATAATAATTGAAATTGTGGGTGCATATGATAGACTTCTTGTGGTGTATTTATACTTTTTCAAAGTAACTTATTTCCTTAATTTAGGGATTTCTTGTTACAACCAATTTACCCTTTAATTAATGACTTGTAACTGTTTAGGGGTTTCTTAACCATTCTTTATGGCTTCCAAATTCAATAGGGAATAACTCTTCAACCATGAGGAACCATGTGACGTACCACCTACCATTGGAAATGAAATGACAAGGACTATCCATCTATGAGTGTGTTGCACTCATTTACATTGTCCTTCATGTCCATATACCTCAAACAACTTCGAGATTCATGACCATGCCTCTAGGGATTCTCAACCACTGAACCACTTATCCATTTTTCCAAGGATTCTTCTAGGGTTGACTAGGGTTGAAATAAATGCTTATAGAGTTCATCTAGAGTTGAAATCAATGACAACTAAATTTCCAACATATGATCAAAAATTTGAGTGGCAGTATCATGTCACAGAGACATCAAGACTCCATTCCAATATCATTCCATATGGGAAATTGGTAATGTGTTATAAATGCCATTGCTAAGTAGTTAAAATGTTTAAAGGAAGTGCCTTCTAAGTTGATATACCATTTGGAAAAACTTTTGGTCAGGAATCGTTAGAAAAGACAACCTCACACTATCATCCATTAAATAATTGGATGAGCACCACAAATGATATATCATAATGTGCGTGGAGGGGTCTTTTCTTATCTTTCCATCGAATTTGTGCATGTCTGATGGTAGCTTCGTAGAAATGAATGAATATAAAGGGTTATGGGAAATTGGGTTGTTTTTCAGATGCAACAAATCAAACAAGTCTAACATTACAAGGAAAGGAAATGAATTATGAGAAAATGAATAATGGGAGGAAGACAAAGTTCTTGATGTCCCAGATGAAGCTTGTAGTCCCCCTACATTTGTACTACTGATGAGTATTCTATATGCACCAATTCCCTCAATCAAATTGTCAACCCGGGATAAGTAGTTAGAGTTGTGGCACTGCATGAGCCAGGGAAGAAAAGATAATGGAAGTATTATCTAACTAAGGATATGGTCTACCTAGGTATCATCACTCTATCAATCTACTTTCTAAAGAGACGATTATTTTCATTTTTTATTAATTAACAAATTCTATTAATGAGATTTAAGTAATTCTAGGATTATGAACTATCTACCCTAAGCAACTTCAAACAATGAATTGATGGACTATTTCTAAATAAGAAAATAGAAATCTGTTTAAAAGCTAGTTAATCTATTCAATCTTTTTAAGTAAGAAACAACAAGTAAGTTATTTCTGATTTATTTGATCTATCTATCTCTGAGAAAGTAAGCTTGTAAACAAATAACCTATCAAGACTATTTTAACAAGTGAACTCTATTCTTAAAAAGAACTCATAACTATTTCTATTTCGTGAAGAATAAATTTTAATCAAAAGTAAAAGTGTTATGATTGTATTCAAATTCTATGTGATCAAAACTATTTCTATCTTGAAGTAAAAGGAAAGAAAGTATTCAAAGGTGATGATTGTGTCTTCGGTGTCGAATAACATCACGATGGCATCTGACTATTAGTGATAGTTCAAGAGGAATTAATTCAATGCTAACTTCTACAAAGAAATGGGAAGTATGAATAAGAAAATCTAAAGAAAGCTTTTCCATCATAGAAGAAACACTAAGTATTTTTGGAATACATGTGATCTATAAACTTTATACATCAACCAGCAATGATTAAAAACACGCTTATTCAAATTCACTACTTCAAGCAAATCTATAAACTCATGAACTCATGATTAAAAATCCTAATTTAAATTCACACTGTGCAAACTTCTAATTCTTGATCAATGTCAATTAGGAATGACAATTCAAATTCATGACTGAGATTTCGTGATCTAAATTGAACAAATTCTATCATTAAAAATCATATTTCGAAATTAACTAAAATGCTTTTAGAAGTCATAATCCAAAATCTACTTTTGTCCTATCATACTAAGGCAAAATTAATAAACAAAATAGATCTACAAAGATTAATTAAAATGGAAATTAAATCTATCTCAATTAAAGCTATCAAAACTTGAAACAACTAATCTATCAAATCTTGCAAACAATCTTAAACTAATACTCTATTTACACTAATGTTATGTCTATGTTAATGCTCTGTCTAAACTAATGTGTTGTCTCAATTACCAAAACCAAAGTAATTAATCAAGACTTCAATACAACTATCTAAATTAGTATCCTGCAGGATGATTCATAGCTAAGAAGGAAAAAAACACAATACTATAATTAACCATCTCCTACAAGCAATCTGCAATTAAGGAAAAACAAATTAGATTCGCAAATTATAATTGACATATACACAACAATTAAAATTGAGAAATGCATGAAATAAAGAAACAATTATGAATTGTAAATAAGAAACAAGATGGACACACAATATCTGCTGATAGACATAGTCACCCATACCACTCATGAGCCCCCTAGCACATCGTGGCTACACTCCAACAAGAAAACATAGGTTCTTAACTCAACGCAATGTTGTCATTAATCATAAAAACAGATTCTGGAACAAAGTTTCAAATTATGTCTATATTAAACAACAAAAAAACCTCTCTTAGTCGTGCTACTGGTAGTGGTATTTATAGATAATTTACATCTTGAGAGATTGACCACTGGAGGGGTTGACCTCCTCTAAAAACAACAAACTCATTAAATGAGTTCTAATAAGAACAACTTCTAGAAAAAATTTGAGCCACTTAGCGATCACTACAACCGCCCAATCTGAGGTGTGTCGAGCTATGTAGCTGGAGGTCACGAGGGGGCACAAAACCCAGATCATTGATTCGTCCACCAAAGATCGTCAATGTACCAACCTCTAGCTCCAGTGTGCTCTGAGTGTCAGATCACATGCCAAATGGAGTGTTGGATCGCGTGCCAGATCAAGTACTGAACAAAGTGCCGAATGAGGTACTAGATGGAGGATCTGGCCGCAATGTTTCCCTGTTGCAAGGAAATCATGCATTAGATCTTCATAAATATTGAATTGAATTAAATTGATAACAAAACCATTAAAAAAACACCAATTATACATACCTAATGCGAATTCATGGTGAATTAATATATAAACCTTTGAGAATCCTTCAAAATAGATAATATGAAACAAAACATATGTAATATCAATGCAAAAAGGATTTGATCATCGCAATAAAATAGTCAAAAAATGAACCCAACATTACCCCCACGCCTAAGGATTTGTAGGTCCCTATGCAAACAAAAATGAATCACCTGACATAACTATACTTTTGAAGGAGGGGTTGGATTGGCTTTAGAAGCTTCTCCCTCTTGTCTAGGAGATTTTGTCTTGGGCCTTTTACGATGTCTCAATTTCATCATGAGGCTACGATTGGTGGTGGTCATTTGATCAACCAATCGTTGGAGAGAATTCACTTTCGCTTGCAATACCACATTGTCATGATGTACATTCCTATCCATAGTTTTCCGCTCTTCCAACTATTGAAGCAACTACTAATTTTCTTTTTGTAATTTATTAATAATTGGGGTATGATCAGATGGTTCAAAAGAAGAGGGCTTGGATCCCTTGATGGATGTAGAAGGTATTTCAAATTTGGAAGCTAATGTAGGCATCTGGGAGGTAGGACTAACAGAGTTCTTGTGAGAGGGAATAGGTTCGGATTTTACTTCTTTACCAGGCTCAAACTCTTTTGCAGAAAATTTTGCGAGTCTTTTATGGGGGCTTTCATGATTGAAAGATAATTGGATAGGATCTTAAGTGTTTGGAGGTTTTACATTAGGTTTTTCACTTACACTTCGGGTACTTCTTCGAAACGATTCCCCATTGAACCGATTGGATCCTCTTCTATTTGTAATGACTGAAGGAAAATCTTATTGAAATGCATCTTGTAACTTCTTAGGTTGAGGATCCACAGGTGTTGAGGGAAATGGGGAATTATCAATAGGATTTTTGGTTTTTTTTCCCGATGAGGCTGTAAGGGAACCAACAATTTTCTTGGCCTTTTTTTCAGAAAGAGAGATAGTTTGTGTTGGAGGTTTTGGAGTCTTTGGAGAATGAGGCTTAGATGGAGTAATAGTCCCTAAATCAATTGATCTCTTGTTGGTCTTGACTTTGAGATGGGGGTTTGAGAATTGATAGAGGAATTCATCTCATGTCTTGCCATATTTTTTCAAATTAGTTATGACAAGCAATTTGATGAGGCCATGGTGGAATAGACTATTGGGAGGATTGTATAATTTTTTTCGCACTTGGGAAGACATTTTCTCAAGACTTTTCAAGAAGTAGAAAGGAAAATTCATGGGCTTATTAAATTGGAAATGAGCTAACAGACGAAAATGGAAATCTTTGAAGACAGAGCACCTACCTTCATAAGTGATAAGCCTAGTAATTATGATCAGAGGATTAATCAATTCATCCTTGATCCATTCTTTGGAGTACCCTTTATCTCCAGAAACATTTTTAAATTCAGGCTTGAATACTCTATTGTAGCTTGGTCGTCGTAATTGATGGTGTTTGAACCAATGATCCCCAACCCGTGGCAATTTCATGGCTGAGGAAATTGACTCCTAGGAGACCAAGAAGGCCAGAGACCCTATGTGCGCCAGCCTCCCATCAAACCTGAGATTTAATTGTAGTGATATGCCATTGTCATGGCCCTGCATATTGGCTAAGAATGGTCCCCACCCTGCGCAAAGGAAAATCTCTCTACACTCTCTGAATTCGAGAATGGCCATGCTAGCAGGAAAACCCCCCCTATGGCTACACCATGGTTTACAATGTAGGTATATCAATAGCCATTTAAAAGTATCCTAATTCTCTAACTACCCCAAACATACCCCATACTCATGCAAGAAAATAAAAATGATAAGGATCAGGTAGCTGTACCTTTACTCCACATCCTATGATGATCCTCTTGCGCTCGATAGCTTCGTTGACTGCAAACCTTCTCCCAATGTTGGCGTGCATTCAAAGATAGACAAATAGAAAGCTACAAGCATAAATTTCATACATAAAAAAGGGTTATATGTTAGAATAAAAACATAAAACAAATGCAAACATTCAACACATCATGTTTTGGGATAGGAAAAGTACTTCTTTTATTGATAATATAATGATCACTTACAACCAAAGTTGGCTACTGCTCCATGAACCTTGTCTGGGATCCTCTTCACCAAGCTCCAAGTGCATCTCTGATAAGCTTCTCCTCTCATCCTTCTTCTTGGGAAGTATGATGGGTTTATGATGGAGGAAGGAAGGAAAATGGGGAAATTCTAAGGGAATTCTCACAAAAGTGTTGCAAATGTTTCGGGCAAGGAGGGCATGTGAAATTGGAACGGTTTCATTGTTCTTATGTCTAGATGTGGAATGAGACCCCAACACCTCCTTTTATATGGGAAAAGGATGGTTATTCAGTTGGGTGATGAGCTATAGGTGATGGATTAGTTGGGAAACTACCCAATAGCCCATAATATCAACGAATTCCTTGCAACTTTTGAAAGTATACACAGGTTGTAGTGGTGCAGCATGTGTACATATGTGAGTTTTAGTGGTGCAACAAGCGTATGTACGTAGGCAGTAGTGGAACAGAGCACGTACATCTTCAAAAATTTGGTTTTTTAGAAGAGCAACTCAGTGATGGCTTGGAAAAAAATTCAAGAGGGCCAAATGTCAGGTAAGCATGTGTAGAGAAATTTAGGGATATAACATATGACCCCTAATGTTTGAGGTCAAAAGAGCATATAATGGCCAAAATAAATTACAAAATCTTCACCAATGTACGAAACGAGTGAGCCCGGAACCAGAGTTCGGGAGGTGTTATCTGCAAAAATAGAAATTATCTCTCTGAGGCGGGCATACCCATGCTCGGGATGAAATAAATCATGGATGCCAATAAAATACACTACAAATCCATGTCATATAACTATATAAAGTGTAGCTGCGAGAAATACATGGCGTATCTACATCTCAAAATCAAAGATATACAAGTATAGTATCCATCTTCAAGAAGCCAATAACGCTTGATGGCTAGAGATGAGGCCTTCAGAGCTCGACCGACAACTTCAAGATCTTCCAAACTCGGGTAGGAGAACAATGTGAGTGTATGAATTCACTACCCATAGGTCTTCAATGACTTGTCGGGAAAAGACTAGAAGATCCTGATGATCAAGCATAGAACTTCATTGATTTTGAACAAGAACTTGATTGGAATTTTGGGATGGCCAGGCATGAGGGAAAGAGACAAAATACAGAAAGGACGACTTAGGTTGGGAGAAAATTCCCTTGGAAAATATCATGAAAGATTATCAAACTTAGGAAGCATGGCATTGACATAAGTTCACGATGCAGGAGGCCACGCAAACTCTCCATGTGTTTGGAAGAGTAACCAAATGGAGGACACAACTCTATGAGGTGAGAATAACTTCCTAAGGTCATATTAGATCCCAAATCTTGACGAACAAACAAAAGGATGTGCTTTGTCCAAGGGTGACTCATTGTGCTACCAAAAAAGAATATATATTTCTCGTCCCCTCTTTTTGTTTTTTTTGTTTTTTTTTGTCTTTTTCAATTTTTTAAAGAGCTTGACAAAAAACAAAAGAATGCTATGTTACAAAGGAGGAATGAGTTTCCCAAGCATACTAGTTCCAAGCATAAGGAAAACACTAATTCTTAGAGCAAGGAGACATGTGCAAGAAAAGGACACTCAAGTAAAATTCCTCCATGGGTCAAGGTGTTAGGTCGCAGAGGTAAAGTGCTACAAGGCTTGCATATAAGGCATGATTTAGAGGTTTAGTTGAGAGCAACATGGGGCCATCATTAGGCCAAAGATGCAGATATGCAAATACGATTAGCAAGACATGATGAAAACTCCTTCAATGTAATTTTAACGAGCCCAGAGAAGGTAAGATCGATAGTTTTTTCATGTTTTTAGAGAGTCTGAAGAAACGTAAAAGAAGACTCCACTGGGTACCTTTTTCAAAAATAGTCTAGTCAGTTCAAAAAAGGGGTAAACTAGCACCGAAAAGACATCTATTCAAAACCATTTTAACGAGTGTGACAAAGACAATATCACTCATAAATATTTTCAATTTTAAGGAGTCTGAAAAGAGCTTAACTATGGACTCACATCCTTTTTTTAGATTTAGTCTCCTTAGCCTGAAAAAAGTATAAAATTTACTAAGGAGAACTCTCCTAGCGAGAGGAATCTCTCGAAGTGTACCTTTTTCCTCCCTAATCCATAGGCCGGAAAAAGGGGTAAACTCATGCTAGTAGACGTTCTTCTGGACCAATTTAACGAGTGTGAAGGAACAAGGTCACTCGATGATCTTTTCAATTTTAGGGAGTCTAAAAAGATCTTAACTATGGACTACGTGGGGGTTCCTTTTTCGTAAGTAGTCTCCAAGGCACGAAAAAGGTGATAAACCAAAACTAAGGGGAATGTTACTTTTTCATCAATTTAGTCCCTTAGGCCCGAAAAAGGGTTAAACTTATACCTTAGAATACTCTTCTAGCTAATTGAAGTTCCTAGAGTATACCTTTGTTCGTACAATTGACCGTCCGAACTAAAAAAGGGGTAAACTATCGTCGGACAGAGGTGCCTTCAAATTTGAGTTTGGTAAGCGTGAAGGGAAACAAGATCACTAGAAAATCTTTTAATATTTAGAGAGTGTTAGCACTAGAAGTCACCTCCGGATTGCATCGAAGGTAAGCCCAGTGCCCATCATAATTTTTGTTTCACAAGTTGGTTTTCAAAGAGGTCAAATGGGCATAGACTCGAGATGATATTGCTTTAACTCAGGAAACTGGACTAGCATGCTTAAGCGATGAGCTCTGGAATCAACTTCAGTCAGTAAGTCGGAGTAAGGGTGTGTAGGAAGAAGACTTTGGTGAGAAAATGTAGAGGCATGTCATGAACATCAGGTCCTTCGGTAGCCTATGGAATAAAAAATCAAACGCAAGATCTTCTTGGGTTCCAACTTTAATGAAACTGAAAGAAATCATGACAGCATTCATCATAACACAATCACAACAATTCATGTGAATCATTCATTCATGAACTCTCTCAGTATCAGAGGCAAATAATATGGAGAAATAAAGATGACTTAGTTTAATCAAGAAATATCATATCATCATACATAACCAGAGAACCAGAAACTTCACTGAAACTTTACAATACGGGAGCTTAGCTCCACCATCGACCCTAACAAAATATCAAAACCGAGCATTTATACTTGGAACAACTTTCCATCACTAGGAGCGTGACCAGGCTACTACAATCAAATATTTGTGTCTGCATCTTCTTTTGTTAGTCTGTACATACATTCTTCTATCAGACACGAGTTCGGATCAGTATGGGCTTTGCAGAAAAGTCTGCTGACAGGGGAAATTTGGACTGACAGTCTGATTTCATGGTCAACTCTTCCATGTTTTCTATTTATGTGTTGAAATGAGGTTTCAACCATCTTCCCCAATTTCATTAAGTACTTTCATCGGGATCGGGAAAAGACCTGACACTCCTGAATGTTCCAGGAAAGCTCACGACTCCTTCGAGTCAATTCTGGTGCCTCGAGGCCACACAAATATTTCTCGGTGACCAACTCGGGTGCTTCAGCCTTTTGCATAGCTCCTTTCCATTGCTTCATGCGACCTCAGGTCATGACCTTACGTAGTCCCATATGAAATTTTAGGATTTCTCCTATCGAGAGTCTTCACTCCCCTTGATTTCAAATATCCCAATGTTTTATCCCGCAAAATGACCCATCTAGATAGACAGTCGGATTTTATTTGATATTGACGCCCAGAATCATTTCTTTGAGCAATCTCAGCCTCCCACTGCTAGATAGGCACTTTAGACCAACGGATCGGATGACACACGTCCCCTCTGATCAGATGGCCCACAAGAATATTGACATTTCGGAACCCGAGGCTTCATGCCTTGCTCCATGCTAAAACCCAAAAAATGTGAAATCGTGATTCCTCTTATCTGTTGTCACGTGCTTCCCCAGTTGGACGACTCAGATCATTTCGTGACTTCACATTTCCTGAGTCCTCATGACTCGTCCCTTTGAATGCTCCATTCTGTGAGTCAAAAAAATGTTAATATTGCGCCATGTGTCCTTACCAGGATTGATGACCAGGATTGGCCTCGCGATTTCAGAACTCTGACGCTATACTTCATGCAAATCTATGATCTTGATCGCCTGATGGCCATTGATATGATCTTCCTGATAGGGCTCCTACCATTGAAAACCAATCTTGCTTGTTCACTTGATTTAAGTTCATACCATCCCGCTCTAAGTGTTGTGCTTGTGCTAATGAATGCGATTTCTATGAACAATTACCTAGACGACTGACTGAGGGCCCAGGAAAACAAATGATTAGTGACAAAGGTCAATAGAGAAGTGATCAGTCTTTAGAGAAAATAGGTCAATCAAATGGATGAAGGCAGATAGAAGAAAAACTACAAGCCGAGAGGAAAACTTACAATTGGGTCTGCAAAAGGAGGACAGCCAGGAAAAAATACAGACTTAGGTAGAAACCACAAACCCTTAAGGTTTGACAACTTTATGTGATAACATTAGGCTCCATGGGGGATAGAGTCCTCTCTTCAAGGCTTTAGGAACTCTTTCCATGGATTTAATTCCTTAGTGTTGGTTTGTGGATTCTTCTTATTACAAACAAACCAAAATAAACATAAAATATGAAAGGTACTTACAATGGTGGGACACCAACCACGACTTTAAAAAAAAACTTTTTCAGGAAGTGCCCATTTACTGAGCCACCAAAAACTCCATCACCCTCTAGATTCTGCAACCTATAAGTATTATTTGAAAATGCCTCAGCAATATTGAAGGGTCTGACCCAAAGGGCTTCAAGTTTATCATGCTTTCCCTTGTCTTGTATGGGCACATCCCATTTGAGTACTAGATCCCCCAGCTGCAAATCCTCCTTACTAATTTTCTGTCAATGGCCTACTTGATTTTTCGTTGACGATCATGCACTCTGTCCATCATTTTCTCCCTAGTCTGCTGGACTTCTACCAGCTGATGAATTCTCTTGATCATATCATTGGGTTCTCTGTGGAAATATTGGAAGAATTTCTCCACAGGCAGGGCAAGCTAAGAAGGGAAGACTGCTTCAGTCCCATATACCAATTGGAAAGGAGAGATGCCCAGGGACCTCTTTGTCATCACTTTATCATCCCACAGATAAAATTTGAGCTTTGAATACCATTCTTTCTTGTTTTCCTCTAGTAATCTTTTGATAATATTTATAAGGCCCTTGTTAGAGGACTCTACCAATCCATTTCATTGGGGGTAATAGGGGGTAGAGTGGATCAATGCAATTCTGAATTGCTCAAAAAACTTGATCAATGGTTCAGCTTTGAAAGATGCATCATTATCAGTGGTGATTATTTTTGGACAACCAAACCTCGCCATAATATCTTCAATAAAACCAATGATTAATCTGTGAGAAGCACTTCTTGTGGGGATAGCTTCTATCCACTTGGTGAAATAATCCATTGCAGTTAAGATCCACCTTTTTTGACCACTTAAAGGAGGATGCATCTCCCTAATAAATTCTAGGCCCCACTGCTAAAAGGTTCCTGAAGCTACCACAAGATTCAATGGTAGGGACTTGAGCTCCTTCTTCCCAGTGAATTTTTGACTTTTGATAAAAGCCTTGATTTTTGCACAGACATCAATGAATAGAGTGGGCTAGAAGTACCCAGCCTTGAGAATCTTGTAGGCTGTGGTTCTCCAGAAATGATTTCCCCCACACAGGTTGTCATGAAAATTGAACATAATATTTTGGGCCTCCTGTGGGTCTATACATCTCAAAAGAACACCTAGAGGGTCTTTCCAATATAAGACCTGGTCAATAAGGCAATATCTAATTGCTTTGAGCTTTAAATCTCTTGCCTTGTTTTTTCCCATACCGTCAGGGGGCTTTAATTCTTGTAGGAAATATATAATGTCTTTGTACCAGGTGCATTTTGCCAACAGAGGGTTGTTTTTAGAACTTTTATCAGACAACTCAGCCTGTTGATTTTCTGAGCAAGTGTTGATGAAGTTAACCTCCAAAGCTTTGCAATAAGATTCAACCAATAGCTTGGATAAACCTTGGCCCTTAAATAGTTTGGTGGGATTTATTTCCATATCAAATTCAAGGATTTTGGCAATCCACTTGCTCCTTCTCCCATCTAAGTCAGGCAGAATGAGAATATCCTTCACGAAAGATGAAGGAACATATGAAATGATTTCTAAATGAAGAACGTAGACTCTGAAATATTTGAGGGCTTTCACCAAAGCGTAGGCCTGTTTCTCGATGATGTCATATCTGACCTCTATGTCTCTTAGTTCTCTACTGATAAAATAAATAGGTTGCTCCAGCCCTGCATCACTCTTTTGTAGTAAAACAACGACCACTATATCAAATGAAGCGAAGAAAAAAATTAGAAAATCCTTGGAATAATCGGGACTAATTAACATAGGTGCTTCATTCAGTGCCTTCTTGATTTGGTTGAAGGATTATCTGGAATCGAAATTCCATTTTACTTCATTACCCTTCCTGAGCATGGTTGTGATATGCTTCACCAATTCAACAAAATTTGAAACAAACCTTCTCAGAAAATTGTTTTTTCCCAGGAAGGACTGAACTTATTTCTTGGATCTGGGAAGTGATAAGGATTGAATAGCCTATATCTTGCTTGAATCAATCTTGACCCCCTCATTTGATACAATCTGTCCCAAAAATTCTCCTTCCTGCATGGAAAATAAAGACTTATTGGGATTTAGGGAGAGACCAAACCGTATGCATTTCAAGAAGACGCTTCTCAAATGTTGACAATGTTCTTTATCAAATTTGGAGAAGAATTTTATGTCATCCAAATAGATGACCATAAATTTGTCTCTTTCTCCAATGGAGGTGATGTCCATGGATCATTGGAAGGTTTCTCCTGCATTCATCAATCCAAACGGAATTTTGGCATACATGAATGTGCCCCAAGGAGTGGTGAAGGTTGTCTTTTCTTTGTCTTCAATAAGGACAGTGATCTAATTGTAGCCATAAAATCCATCAATCATGGAGATCCTGGATGCACCTGTCACCCTATGCAATATGTGTTCCATGCTTGGCAAAGGGTAATTATCCTTCTTAGATCTTATGTTTAGATTCCTGAAATCAACACGTAGTCTGATTTCTCCGCTCTTTTTCCTTACTAGAACCAAGTTGGCCACCCATTCAGAATATCTCAGAGGGGCAATGATTTGGGCATCCAGTAGCTTCTTTACCTCCCTTTCCATATGAGGCAGCAACATCATATTTATTTGTCTTAATTTCTTCCTAAACAGTTTGGCCTCCTCCTTCAATGGGATATTATGCTCAATGATTTTTGTGTCATATGTTATGAGGTCTTCATAGGTCTAGGCAAACACATCAGAAAATTATTTTAATAGATTAGTATACTCGGCTCTCTACTCCCTTGACAGGTTGCTTGACAACTTGACCCACTTTGGATATTCCTCTGTACCAATATTGCATTCAGCTACATCTGCATCCTTAGTTGGGCCTTTAAAATTTACCGCCACATCGTTCTCATAGAACAATCTTTCTAAAGGAACTAGTCCTTTTGGAATGTGGTTGCTAGGCAGCTAAACAATATGGTAATTAGAAATTTTATTTAAAAATACATCAGCATGAGGGTCTCCTTCAGAATCATGATCCTGATCAATGTGTAATGAAGAGAACTCGTCAATAGACTCAAGAAATTTTCTGATCTCAAGATCATCCTCGAACACCTTCCAATGCTTGATATTGTCAGGTACAGAGGGCCTATATCTTACCTCAACATCATACCTGATATTAGGTGGTAGTGGGACTTTCAAATTGCTCACTAAGATAGCTAGAGAATCATCCATAGTATTCTCCTCTCTTGTAATAAAGGAAATGTTGAAAGCTAAGAAGAAATTGTCAATTAGATCCCACACCTCATTTTTGTAAGTCTTAAGCCTAGGGTGCTTGGCTTGATAAATATTTTTTACCTAATGAACAATTAGTTCAGCATCTCCAAATACTGCTAGCTCTTCAATCCCCATGTCTTTCATAGCCCTTATACCCAAAATAAGAGCCTCATACTCTGCCACGTTGTTGGTAGCTTCAAATTCTAGTTTATAGGACAAAGGTATAGTATCTTGACAAGGTGACACAAAAACCACTCCAGCACCAGCCCCTTCCTTAGAAGAGGCTCCATCGAAGAACATCTTCCACATAGAGGAAGTTGGGGGAGGTATTTCATGAAAATAAATGGGTTTCATTCTGATTTCAAGAGGGGCTTCAAAAGCATCTTTGAGCTGCAATATGTTGGATCCCAAATCGGTGCTAAAAAAAAAAAATAGGATGGTTGATGGGGTTTGCTTCATCACTGATGATGTACGTGAGCTTCGCTTCCCTATAAATTCTTCTTTGTTCACCCCCGAACATAGGAATGGTGGAATATGAAAGGTCCATCTACAAGGTTCGCCCCAGTCTTTTTATCCAAGATCTAGATAGGAGCATTCTAAACTTAGGGGGAACGTCGACCACTATGATATCCATGACTAGGCTCTTCATCGACAAATGGAACAGGGACACAGGAAGGTCTTTGATAACCCCAAGGCATTTCACCTTCCTGGAATTGAAAGAATACAGGTCGTGGTAGGATTTTGTAACTTCCAACCTAAGTTCTTCCATGAAAATATTAGGCATAAGATTGTGGGATGCTCCTGGACCCATTAAGCAGTTATGCAACACCTTATCATGGATGTTCAATGAAGTGTAGAAGATATGGGAGGAATCATCTATATCTTCTACCAACATTCCTAACATGACAACTGGATTTTCATCTTGCAAATTGACTGAGACTGTGGGATGAATTGTGGGTTCAAGCATCAACAGCTTAGAGAGGCTTCTTTTGAAATCTTCATGCTTGACCAGCTCTGAAAGGGGTACAATGATCCTAATATTATGAACCTCATGTTCAAAACTAAAAGGGGATGTATGTTTTAGGATATCTTTCACTTCTAGGATAGGAGTTATGGCCACTTGAGAGAGGGTTTGAACTTTCTTACCCTCACTGTCATCTACTACATCTTCATCATGTTTCTCTGCTCTGGTAGTTTGATCAGGAACACCAAGATTTCCTTCTTTCTTATTAGACCTGAGGTTATACCTATTTGGGTTGATTTTGGCCTTTTCCCCTTTGCTCAGCTCATTCAGCTGATTGTCCATGAGAGATTCCTCATATGCAAATTGCGTTAAGTGAGGAAAAGATGAGGTGTCCCCAAGACAGTGGATTTCGGGATCAAGGTATCCATCCCCTTCTTCTCCATCAACAACAAGATTATTTTGGAGAGGGGTATGGATTTTCTGATCATCTCTATCTCTGCTCCTCTGGTCTCTTTGGATAATATGAGGATTATTGTTAGGTCTCCTACAATTACCTCTTCTATCATCCTTTTGGGGATTTCTATAGTTTTTCTTTGCTTCTAATTCGATATTTTCCATTCTAGTAGAAAATGATTTTAGTAGCTTGGTCGTTTCATCTGTTTGAGGGGGGGAAATAGAGAAACTAGAAGTCAGGGTTTCAGACCTACCCTTTCCCTTGTCTCTGTCATCTTTACCCCTAAGTTTGTCAGCTTCCAATATATTGGATTCTACTTCAAGAGTTGCATCTTGCATATGAGCCAAAGAGGTAGCTCTTCTTTCTCTCAATAGTAGGAAAAAGTCAGGGTGGAAAGCATTAGCATAAGTCATTTTGGCAGAGATTTATGTAGGCTTAACTTCGGCTGGAATCGTTTTATACATTATATTAAATCTCTTCGAGAAGTCTGAAATAGATTCCCCCTCCTCTCTATTAAGTGCCCCAAATTCTATAATATAATAAAGGAGATATTTTTTATTCCCCCATTTCATTAAGAATGCATCATACAGAGCAGAAATATCATCAATAGATCCAGGAGGAAAGTCCTTAAACCATTCCCTAGCATCACCATCGAGGCTCTGTACAAAATTTCTCATCCACACATCTTCATTCTCGATGGCCTGAATCTTTGTGAATCTATAAAAGGATGACAGGTGCTCTTCTAAAGTCACGTATCCCTCCCCTGTGAATTGGGGCATGTACTTAAGGTAATCTATGGCTGGGAGAGCATTCATAGGCTAAGGTAAAACTAGGGGGGCGTATCTAGCAGCTAATATCTAAGCCATCTTGTTTCTAAGAGGATTAGCACCTGCCATTCGGATGTGAACTGGAGGGGAACTAGGAGGATATGGAGTTCAGACAGGTGAGGGTGGGGTTGTTCTTCCAGGAGAAAAAAGAAACAATGGAGGATTTGGAGAAGAATCTGTAGGGCTTGAGGGAACATAGGTTTCCCTCTTTGTTAAAAAAACAACTGTAATAGGAGGAGGAGTAGTGAAACTGGTAGAGGGGAAATCAACAAGAAAACTCCCAAAATTTAAACTTCTAGAAGCTCCAACAAATGGTGTAATAAGAAAATGAGAAACAACTACTGGAGTTTCTATAGGAGGATAGTGAAAATCATCAGAAATACCTGGCTCAGCAGTAGAAGTATCTTCCTGAAGGGTTTGTCATCTTTTGATAATTTTCTCTAGGTCAGCTTCAGTTGTTTCTAAAGGAAGTTGTGGAGTAGACCTCATGTTTCTGCCTATGGAAGCCACGGATGAAACAATGGATTCATAACAGTGGAGTCTCCAAGTGCACAGTTGCAATCTTCAATGTACTAAGTTCTGATGCACCTTCAGAATCAGTGGACTTTGTCGTTCAATCCCAGAGAAAATGTTCAATTTGTCCCCAACGATGGTGCCAGAAATGTTATCACTAGAAGTCACCTCTGGATTGCATCGAAGGTAAGCCTAGTGCCCATCAAAATTTTTGAGGCACGAGTTGGTTTTCAAAGAGGTCAAATGGGCATAGAATTGAGATGATATCATTTTAACTTAGGAAACTGGACTAGCATGCATAAGCAATGAGGTCTGGAATCAAATTCAGTTAGTAAGTCGGAGTAAGGGTGAGTAGGAGGAAGAATTTGGTGAGAAAATGCAGAGGCATGCCATGAACATCAGGTCTTTCGGAAACCTAAGGAAGAAAAACTCAAACGCAAGATCTTATTGGGTTCCAACTTTAATGAAACTGAAAGAAATCATGACAACATTATAATCAAACATTCATCATAACACAATCACAACAATTCATGTGAATAAGTCATTCATGAACTCTCTCAGTATCAGAGGCAAATAAGATGGAGAAAGAAATCTGACTTATATTAATCAAGAAATCTCAGATCACCATACATAACTAGAGAACCAGAAACTTCACTAAAAATTTACAATACGAGAGCTTAGCTCTACCATCAACCCTAACAAAATATCAAAACTAAGCATTTATACTCAGAACAGCTTTCCATCATTAGGAGCATGACCTGGATACTACAATCAAAGATTTGTGTCCATGTATTCTTTTGTTATTATGTACATAAATTCTTCTATCATATGTGAGTTCAGATCAATATGGGTTTTGCAGGAAAGTTCATTGATAGGGGAACTTTGGACTAATAGTCTGCTTTCATGGCCAGTTCTTCAATTCTTTCTATTTATGTGGTGAAACAAGGTTTCAACCACCTTCCCCAATTTCATTAACTATTTTCATTGGGATAGGGAAAAGACCTGAGACTCCTGAACATTCTAGGCGAGCTCACTACTCCTTCGAGTCAATTCTAGTGCCTTGAGGGCACACAGATATTTCTCTGTGACCAACTCGGGTGCTTCATCCTTTTGCGTGGATCCTTCCATTTCCCCATGCAACCTCGGGCTATGACCTTATGCATTCCCATATGAAATTTCATGATTTCACCTGTCGAGAGTCTTCACTCCCCTTGATTTCAAATATTCCAATGCTTTATCCCGTGAAATGACCCATCTAGATCGACGGTCAGATTTTATTTGATCTTGACACCCAGGATCATTTATTTGATAAATCTCATCCTCCCGCTACTCGATAAGAAATTTAGACCAAGGGATCATATGACACACATCCCCTTGTATCGGACGACCCAGAAGAATATCGACATTTCAGGACCTAGGGCTTCACACCTTGCTCCATGCTAAAACCCCCGAAATGCGAAATCACAATTTCACTTATCTACTGCCACATGCTTCTCAACTTGGATGGATCATATCATTTCATGACTTCGCATTTCATGAGTCCTCATGACTTGGCCCTTTGACTACTCCATTCTGCAAGTTATCAAAATGCTAATCTCGCATCATGTGTCCTTCCCAGGATCGAAGGCTAGGATTGGCCTCACGATTTCATAACTCTGATGCTATACTTCGTGAAACTCTATGATCCTGATCGCCCGATGGTCATCAATCTGATCTTCCTGATGGGTTCCTTCCATTGAAAACCGATCTTGCTCGCTCAATTGATTTAAGTCCATACCAACTCGCTCTAAGTGTTGCACTTGTGCTAATGACTATGATTTATGTGAACAATTACCTAAATGAATGACTGAGGGCCTAAGAAAACAAATGATTAGTGACATAGTTCAAGAGAGAAGTGATAGGTGTTTAGAGAAAACAGGTCAATCAAATGGACGAAGGCAGACAAAAGAAAAACTACAAACCGAGAGGAAAACTTGCAATCAGGTCTGCAAAAAGAGGAGAGCCAGGAAAAAATATAGACTTGGGTAGAAACCACAAACCAATAAGGTTTGACAAGTTTATGTGATAACAGAGAGTCTGAAAAGGGCTTAAAGAAGACTCCAAGAGGTTACTTTTCTTAGTAAATCTAGACAATATTGAAAAGCATAAACATAGTCTCATCGGATGTTGCTTTCGGATCTCAAAGAGAGCTTGAAAGAAAACAAAGTATGCTCATTTTTGGGAGTCTCGAGGGTGATACCAAGAGTGATGACACATCAGATGAATTAGGCTCAATATCATAATCATGAAAGGACTAACAAGGACTCTTGAGCCTAAAACCATTAGAGACAACATGGACGCCAAAATGCAATAAGGATCTATCTAGGGAATCCATGTAGAGGTAGTCTCTACCACCTAATCACGACACTTCTAAAATAGCAAAGATGGTTCTGTGTCGCAATTCAGTGGGATGGATCCTATGGAAAAGAAGGAAAAACAACGAGGTACAGAAAGTGAAGGTGAAATCCTAACTTATATGCAAAAAGGTTGAAAAAATGAATTTTACCAAAGGACCTTTAAAAGTGACTGATCTCTTAAAAGAATTACCAAACCAAAAGAAAAGTGCATTGCAACATCCAATAAGAAACTCAAGAACCACACAAAATGATTTTCAAGATAGGAAAAACGACAAAAGGGTTCAAAAAAGTGGAAAAAAGGGCCAAAAAAGTCTATAAATAGAAGGTGACAACGCATTTTCACCATTGCAATTTGAAAATGAACCAAAAGGTAAAAAAGACCCATTTTCTAAAAGAGTTGATTCTAGGAGCTTCAAAGGAAAAAACGAACATCCGCACAAAACAAGTAAGTATAAACTCATCCCTCTTTCATTTATATTCTTCAATTATGCATTTTTTTTATTTCTTGGGGGGGCACACTCTCTTAAAAAAGGGTGGCCCTACATGTACGCGGGTTTTCCAAGGAAAGCCCGTGTACATCCATGGACAGAAAATAGTCTGCCCACAAATGTATGTGATTGTGTCCAAAACAACCTGCGTTCACCCTCAAACGCATGGAAAAATAAAAAATAAAAGAGCTAACTCCCCCTTGAACTTTTCATGTAGCAGGATGTATGTCCACAGGAGGGAAAAGAAACACGAGGAGATCAATATCTTGGTCGATGAGGACCCTTTTGCCATTTTTGCATTAAAACAATGCAGGCTATGGAAGTTCTACCAATGTCCACTTATGAGGGAACAAACCAGGCTACTAAATTCCCTAGTGGATTATTGGCACCAATATGTAGAGGCATTCATGATTGAGGGGCAGTCGTTGACTCCAACGACTGAGGATATTTACTTCTTGACTAGCCTCTCAAGGAGAGGGGAACCATTCAACCTACGCACATTTCCTCCTGGGCCCTTCAACATCACCAACTACATCGGGATGCACTATGAGGCAAGCACTAAGAAATTAGGTTCTCAAGTGCCCATCAACAATATTACCAACTTGTTACTAAAGGTGATCCTAATGCTCATTCGGTAGATCACTAGATCTGCGGCTATCCAACAGGCTTCCAGGGAACACATGTATTGTGCTATGTAGTTCCTTGATGCACGTATTATTTACTGGAGCACGACCATGCTTAGTTACATGAAGAGGAAACTTACATAGTTCCGTGAGGGTAGCAACAAAAACTTCGAGTTTGGTATCATTATGTGCTTGTTCGTCTTTGAGAGTGTACCTAGCTTGAGTCTGAGAGAGACAGTGTGGGGGCATGTGGCCTCCTTCCCAGCGGTGTGTAGATGGGTAGCATTGTTGCCATGATAGGGGTGAGGAAGAACCATAGAGGCCTTCGATGACACATTATTTGAATGGTGGGCATGAAATATTCCAGCAATAGACGAATACCCCTATGCTAGAATCAACTTTTCTAGAGATCCAGACATGCCCATACCTCCTGGAGGGGAGCGAGGAGAGATAGGTATGTGTGTTTTTAAA
>JASDQU010100055.1:506757-535163 GCA_032191745.1 Picea mariana | reverse complement strand
ATGAGGATTCAATTAGGATTCAATTAGAAGTTAGATTTCAATTAGGATGTGATTGTAATCAGGAGAAGGGGATTCTTAGCTTTGTTATTCTTCCATGTTTTGTCATTTGACTATTGCAATATGAATTGGGATTGATATATTGTGTGAGCTCACATATGTCATTGTTGTTAACTCTTCACATGTTGTATTTCCCTTATGCAATTTCATGCTTTCTTAGTTAGTGTTTCAATGCTTTCTTAGATTAGTTTGATTTCAGCAACATAGATTAGATAAGATTAGTTCTACTTCAGTCCTGCATATACAGTGCATGTGCTTCGTCAGTCTACGTACCCCGGGTTGACAATTAAATGGTTGGGCAAGTACTACAACGTTATTATAACGACATATATTTCGCCTAACAAGTGGAGCCTCCTGATCTTACCAATTATACAATGGATTTCTCCACTCCCTGACTCAGACACATATGTTGATTTAATTTCCTTGGAGAAGTTTACTCACAAAATCCTATTCCAAGGCCACCCTAGAAAATAAAATCGTTACTAACAAATTTTAAATCATAGCATTGATTTTAATGGCCGTGATTACTCAAAGAGGTATGGTAGTGAAACTCATGGTGTTACGACTTTGCAAGAAAAGTAAATATGAAAACAATGCAAATTCCTAACTCTAACTTTTAATGAATGATATGCTTAAAAACAATGTAATTTTCAAATTCAACTCTGCAATTCAGAAGTAAAAATGCAATCTTTCACTGTATGCACTAAGCTAATGGTAAAAACTCAAAAGACAAAAATTCCAAGCAATGCAGAATGCCTATTTTATTTTGTATTTTCAATATATCGAAACTGAAAATTCATGGAATGAAAAGTAACTTGATATATAGCCCTACTGTTTATAAAAAATAGATAACTCAATCAGGATATCAAGAAACAAAACACCCAGCTCAATGTGCAAGGACAATAAAAATGAAAAGATGAAGAGAAATACTTCGCCCAAAAATTCAACCAAAAGAGGGTTTCCTGTCATCCCACAAGCACTCAACAAGCACTACAGAGACCCAAGAAGGATCAACAAGAATCAAATCCCACCTAGAAAACACCAGACCAAGCAAAAAGGAAAGGAAAAAGGGTGTACACCACTGTTTGGGAAAACAAAGCGTATATATGCAGCTTGCAGTGGGACAACCTGCGTGTATACATGACTATCAAGGCAAAAGGCACGTATATGCTTTGAAACAAGGCCAGAAAAGGGAGAAAAACTAAAAACTTAGACCTAGAGTGAATAGGATATGTCAAGCAATGATACGACAAAGACCAAAATAGAAACAAGAGCAATCTAAGGAGAAAAGTACTTCAAACCCTAAGAAACAAGATTTATCCTCAATGGAGTCCCCAATTCTGTTATGAGGAAAATCTCTCTATGGCTAGGGTGAACCACAACAAACAGAAATGATTGCAGAAATCAATTCTATTCCAACAATATGATATATAAACCAATGTGCAAGGGAGATAAGAAAGAGGCCTACCTTGTCCAAATGTTCGATGATGTCCACCGTTGACCAAGTTCTCAACAAACAAGCAAAAACAATCATAGGGTGGCAATATAAAAGGTTAGCGCATTAGATATCATAATCCATCAATATACATGACAAATATTCCCATGGATAATAATTCATATATTTGCAAGACATCAATTGGATGGGAAGAGAGTATTTCTATTAATAAATGATCAGTAGAAGTGAAAATATTATAGATTTTTGTGTCGGCATGATTCAGAACCGAGAAACTAAGTTCCTTCCAGCTGGGCCTCCACCTTTTCAATCCTCCACCAAAGGAAAGCTCATATAAGGGAGATAATGATGTTCTCCATAAAATAAGGGAAGAGCTTGGGGGCTGAACACTATGTTCAGACTTAAAGGACAAAGGGATGCAGACTTAATATGAAGTAAATAATTTCTCCATAGTAACTTTGCTCTCAAATTTGAATTCTTTCTCCTTTCCACAACTCAAAATTGCTTATTTATAGCCTTCAAAATACAACTGAAGGGTCGAGTCAGAACATTTCTAGTAAATGGAAGGTCAAGGATCAGAGATCTCCTATCGTGACATGGAAACCCGACATTTAATTTTAATTTTCAGGAACAAATCTTGATGTACGTGGGTTGTAGTGGAGAAATCTACGTATATGCTTGTTGTATAGGGTGCAAGATGCGTACACGTGGAAACATTTATATTTTTTCCTCTGGATTTTAGTAACAAGGAAGACAAGTCTGCATAGAGAAATGAAATAAGGCCCTCTCTGCAATATTTCATAGGGTGAGGCAAATCTTTCTCCAACACCTTATTAATTGTCTTTCCTTGAAATAAAAAAAGGAAATAAATTATTATTTCCAAATCAAATATTTCAGCAAGGAGGCTTGGGTCTTGTACACCTGAGTTACCTTTCTCTAATTCGTTACTAATCCCTCTAGTGGTATCATGGCCAATACTTTTAAGGATTCACCCATGAGTCAACTAGTTGACATCTTAAAAAAAAATAATAATATAGTTACAATGTTTATATGCCATGGCATGGCAATACATGATTAATTACATATAATCAAGGGTTTATAAAAGTGGGTATTACATTATTATACTACAATTTTATTCCTTGTTACAATTAATTTCTTTGGAATTTGTAGAGAGGAGGGACATATTCCCATTAGAGTTCATTTTTTTCGTTGAATATGGAGGAGACACAACCTCATGCTAGTCTCATGATCTCCCCAAAGTAGTTGTGTCCTTGTTCTAGGATCAGGGGATTCTGAAAGGAGCCACAACCTTTTGTATGGTGCAGGTCCCTTAAAGGGACCATGAACATGATTCTATGGTAGTAATCCCATTCAAAAGGGTCACAACCATAGATACATGGAACACAACCCTTACTGTGTTTAGTTCAACGAAAAATCACAACAAATAAACCCTGCTTGTTGTGGTAAAGTTGCTTGTTGGTCTCTGAGTTGTTTTTCATGTTGATATTTGAATTACATTCCTAAGATATTTTCCATAATACTAATAGATTTTGAAGTTGATTCTTGTTGGGTTATATGAAGCTTTTGTTTATATAACTATATATTTTGATTGGATTTGAATCAATATTTGTTGCAAATATGCAATAAATTTAATTAATAAAAACCTCACTAGTGAAGGAAAATCTAAATTACCTCCTTGTTTTAACAACATTTTTTTCCTTAAGATTTCCAAAGTGATGTTATTCATGATAATCCAATTTACCATTTTTCTTATTGGCCTTGATCTGGGAAGATACTTATTGATATGCAAGAGCATATTAATAGTTAAACAAGCAAATTATGGCTTTTCTTGCACTATGAAATGGAAATAGAAAGAGAAACCAAATATTTACTATTGGTGGTGCAATCAAAGATTTCTTAGACAATCTTACCCATGATTTAAATAGTTATTCACTTGTTCAAAAATTACTTCAAGGAAACAAGATACTAGTTGTGTTAATGTTTCCTTAATCAATGCACCAAGTGGCCTCTCATATTCAACATAAAGTTGGCTTTTAATATTTGAAGGAAATAATCTTGTTTGTCTAAAATTTTGGAAAGTGCGTTTAGACCTCATAAAAATCTTGAAAATTTGTTCTCTCATCTCATTTACAAGACATTCTTTCATGCTCAAATGTGTTTCTACACTCTTTAGCAACTCCTCTTCCTCCTCCTTGGTTGTTATTCAATTTTTTCATTTCCCTATGCTTCTGCCACATTAATTCAATCCTTAATTGACCCAAAGTATAAGGAGGAATATAATCAATCATATCAAGAGCATGGGGCCCTTGAACATGCTATATAAGGAAGCATCTCATCTCCTAAACAACAAGAATGCAAAGGCTTTCATTGGCAAGGATACCAATGTTGTAGTGATAGTGGATCGAAATGTTTGTCATGAAATCCAATGTCACCACCATTCTAAAATACATATTATGATGAGAACAACATAAATTGACATACTTTTCCTCATATGCATATGCATTATTCCTTCTGCACCCTTGAAATTGTAACATCTAGATTTTTTTTATAACATTGCCACATCCTCACCAACTTCTTATAATTTTATTCATGATTATGGAAATCCTTCAATGACCTAAAAATTAAAAATTTTAGTGCATATGATTAGTTACAAATATCTTCAAATTTCATACAATTAAGATCCAATTTTAGTCTTATGCCATTAGAACATCGTCGTTTATTACTAGAAAATACCCATAGAAAAACATTGGATACGGTAACATAATTATTAAACCTTTGATATCCCTTCATTCCAAATGAGAATATTTTATGTGTTGATCCATCTATTTTCAAATAGTTTAGATCATTATACTCATGGATTTTAAGATGGGATGAATCCCCAGGTTTATATACAACCCTAATATTCTCTATCTCTTCCAAAATTTGAACAAGTTTTGTTTTCTAAATGCCTCTAGTTAGATGCATCATGTTGTAATCTTGCGAAGTTATTTGAATTTCATGAAATATATTCAAAATATATTTTATTTTAGCATGGCGAGCACAATATACAAGCTTGGATGTCAAGCCATAAGTCACCTTTAATTGCCAACAAACATTTCAATAGGTATAATTTAGTTACATACTAAGAAAAATAATTTATAATTAAGAAATCATTATGAATTCCTGTACCTTTTCATAATTTATTCTATTTTCATAATTTATTCTATTTATGGGATAGCTCACCATAATATTCATTTTTCTACTAGATAAGTTTGCTTGAATATCTATAATACATTGGTTCAACTTTTGTTCCCATCCTTTGCTTGGATCCAAAGCAGGTTTCAATTCCTAATGTTTAAAAAACATTAATATTAAGAAAGTAATAATAATATAAAAGCATAAATTTAAACTTTTGTTAAATGGAGATAGTCTATTAGGAGTAGGTTTCGTGACATTTCATATGTAACATCCCTTTTTTGAATCCCTAAGCTAGTGATGTATATTGTAAATGTGGTGTATGGTCGAGGGACAAACGATGTAATATGTAAATGATGCATATTGAATATAATAAATAAAATGTATCCCTTGTTGCAGATGGAGACAAACAAAGATTTGGGGGCTTAGTTTCCACAAGAGAGGGAAGGGGTCCAAGGGGGAGAGTTTACCCATGCCTATTAAATCCAAACCCATTTCTTTCTAATTATCCTTACTATGAACCTTCCATTTTCTGATTGCGTGATTCCAAAGCCAATCGTTGAATTCGAGTAAGAGGGTGGGTGTGAGAAGTCACATCCCATATTTATTGAGAGCATGGGGGTTGAGTACAATAATCTCGGGGAAGAGTGTAAGTCAAGAAAGAAATATAAAGAGAGGGAATTCATATGGGTGGAGGGAGTAGAATTACACATTCACATTTTTACATGTAGAGCAATTTTTACATGGAGATGTTTGGACAAGCAGAGAGTTATGAGTGCTCAAGCTTGAAGGAAACCATATTGGGCATGTATGGTGACTGTTTGGAGCTGTAATTTCATGGGAAGAGAGTTTGTGGTTCTGTGAGAAATATTCTTTTAAACAATTGGTAAGAGAAGGAAACATTTTGCTTCTATGCAATTTCATTTTGCAACTGTAGAATTCCTGAGGTCCCAAAAGAGAGATTTCCTATCCAACATATGATGGAAGCCACAAGGGACTGTGAGTAGTGAAGGGGGATCCCATCCCTTGGGATGTGTAGGTTGTGGGGAAGAGAACTGGTGGAATGGGATTATATGTGGGAAATTGACTATTGAGAGGGGGGCTTTAGCTAGCCTTAGGGATCACCGTCTCTTTGGATTCATATCCCCAAATTGGGGGTGAATTGATATTGAGAACTAGAATAATAACTCTACGATTGGGAGGACCATTCGTCATCTACAACAGGTTGCATATTTCATAAGATAAGAGTTCTTATTTGCTATGTTTATTTTTGTTAACTGTTGATATAGTTGTTGTGCATTTTACTTTGAGTTATTTTGGTTAATGCTACTTGTTGTGAATAAAATGATGCATATGAATTTCCATTTATGTGGTTGAATGTTTCTATATGTGCTTATCTATTTCTATGCATTGTTAAAGTAGTTTCACTTATGTTTTTAATTTGCATGAATGAGTACATGAGCTATAATATCATGTTGTGTGTTATTTTCACATTTAGAATTGGTATCATAAATTTTTATTTGGTCGCTTTAGTAGTAGAATGAACTAACTTGGGGATGGGTGCATTATAGAGTGGTATCTGAGCTTAAGTTGAACACTAGACACATATGGGATAATAACTAGTGCGAATTTGGGAAATTTCGATGTTACAAATTTTGATTTGTGACAAATTTGGGGGAAAAAAGTGAGAAATCAAAGTGAAATCCTCAAATTTGTGAGAAAATTTGAGTTTCAAATTCCTATCAACTATCTAAGAGGTTTATTGGCGTCAATAGGTAGGATTACATAGTTAGATTCATCCTAGAAGGATGAACTTCACATTCTAATGGAGGCTGAAGGAACTGGGAGAGTTTGATGAATCAACGATCAAGATTGTGGTTGATTTTAAGATCAATGATCCAGATTCATTGTGAGTTGATCAAAAACTTATAATTTTTTGGAGTTTTTCAAAAAGAGGAGAATCAATGACTAGGATTCATTTTCACAGATTAGAAAAGTTAAAGGGTCGACAGTCGAGATTCATTTTTGATGGCTGGGAAATGGAGTAGATCAATGGTTGAGATTCATTGACAGAATTTGGTAAAGTTTATCAAATAAATGATCAAGATCATTTGGAATGGGAGATCGGAAACCTAGATTCATCTGGGATTTGGTCAAAAACTTTGAAGTGTTGGATTTCACCAAGATAAATCACCAATGGTCGGTGGTTGGATTGATGAGATTTGAGAAGAGTTTTAGTTTACCAATATAAATTTTTGATGGATGATGATATGATTGATGAGTTTGCCAACATAAATAATCTATCACCGGTGGTCGATGATGGAAGGTCAACAAAAAATGGAGAAAGGTTTCATGAGTCCAAAAGAAATCATCGATCACCGATGGCCAATGATTGCAGGTCGACATATTTAGTGAATTTTTCAATTCTTCCAAGAGAAGATGTCAATCAATGATAAAAGAAAGAGGATGGTGATATGTCTTTCCATGTAAACATCCACATGTCATGCCACATTAGCATCCATGTGTCATGCCACATTATCCCAAGTGCCATGTCAACATCCAAGTGTCATGCCACATCATCATCTACATGTCATGCCACATCATCCAAGAGATGGACAATGGTCGATCGTTGATCATCAGGCTTTAATGAAATTTGTAAACAAGTCGGTTGTGAAGGGATTTCGTCAATGATCAATCATCGATGATCGGGGATCGATGAGATTCATGGGAAAAAATGGTTTTCCAAGAGAAATGGATGATGGTTGATGAGTAGTTATTAGGGTTTGGGGAAATCAATAATAACATTTGGTTTACCAAAGGAATTAGTTGATCACCCATCACCAATGTAGTGTTGAAAAATTAACAATCCAGTTTACTTCGAGCTAGTGATCGATCGTGGAGATTCATCCATGGGCCTAGGGAAGGTATAACAGATCAATGGTTGAGATTTATTCCAATTTTGAGATCAACAACTTAAATTAAAGGACTATTACAACATCAAAACATTCGATTTTCTACCAAAATTGGTGATTTTTGAAGGTCATAAACTTGTAGAGTGATTTTGAGGGCCTAAACGACATTTTTAGGCAGTCAAAAGTCATGAGAGTAGGGTATAACAAGGTAATCTATAGAGAAAATAAAATAACTTAGAGAGATATTTCCAACGAGCTATCTTGGGCACAAAATAGAGCTCATATGAGAAAGTTACAACTGAAACATTTAAGGGTATATTTTCAGCACCAATTTACTTCCGAAGGACATAACTCCTTGCTAAGAGGCCTGTTTGGGGAAAATGATTAGTATATGGAAATCTTATGGACCATATAAGACAATTGTGGAGCTAGATTTGGAATCTAGGTATGCAAATATGTGTAGGGAGAGAGATAAGATACATGTAACATACATGAATAAAATGGGAAAACAATCTAAACTTCCAGAGACCATATCTTTCAACTCTAAGCTCAGATTTGAGAAAACAAATAGTTTTTGGAAAGGTATTGAGGAGGAGAAGCCACCTATAAACCCAAAATTTGTATTAGTGCATTTTTATTCTCCATAATTTGAAATGAAGAATGACCCGTAATCTAATTGATAAATATATTGCAATATGCATAAATTCTAACAACAATTATTGCATGCACATTCTTGCATAATTAGAGGTACATGAACGTAGACTTTAGTTCCTATATGAGAATTAGATATATGGAATATACCAAGGGTCCTATATCCATGAGGAGGATATCGAAGGTTTGCATGTCAACATGGATAATGCTGAGATAAAGTCTAATGGAAGAGGAGACAGACAAGAGCCTGTGACAATGAGAAGCCTGGAAAGCGAAGTGTAGATCTATAGGGTCGATAAGGAAAAGACAATGAAAGATTAGGAGGAGATAATATAAACCATAAATATGTTACAAAATCAAGTTAGTAAAGTTTCTAGCACAAAACAAGAAGCTAGTGCAAGGCAAGTAGAAGTATCTATATCTCATGATAGGAGGGATGATCATGGATGATCTAGACAATCCGAGAGTGTTATCAGACATCATCAACATCATCATTCCCCAGGAACTCAAACAAAATAGCATATCCATGTTCAATATTAGAAAGAAACCCGATATATCTCTTTTGAGACACTAGATGAAGAGACATGGGTCAGATAGCTTGCAAAGGGAGCTCAAGAAGAACAAGCCACCATCATTTGATAGATAGAATAGGAAGGGAGAAGATGCAGAATCATGGTTGCTGGGAATGAGAAAATATTTCTAGTTGCATGATTACTCATCAAATGTAGAATCCATAATTGCAACCTACCATCTTCAAGGAAATGCATCTATGTGGTGGGGCCGACTTAAGAATGTTAAGGAACTTGATGCAAAGAGAATTTCTTGGAACCTGTTCAAGAAATATTTCTATTAGCAATGCTTGTCAGATAAATATTATGATAAGAAGATGCAAGAGTTCTTTGGACTCAAACTTGGGAACATGACCATGGATGAATATGTCAGGAAATTCTTGGAAATTCTTAGGTATGTGAGCTTGATCAAGGATGAGAAGGTCAAAATTCAGAGGTTTCTGAGTGGACTTCCATCCTTCTACAAGGATAAATTTTAGTTTGATGAGCATAGGAATTTAGAAAAAAACATAAGAAATGATAACTATTTATATGAGAAGAATAGAGGAACGCCAATTTTCCAAAAGGCCTGGGATGACAAGAAGAAATGCAATATGAATAAGAGGAAGAAAATATTCAAGCCACCTTTCATCAAGAATAAATATAAAGCACATAAACAAGTGGAGCCATCTCAAGGTGATCATAAAATGACATATTCCTTTGGAAAGAGGCCAAGACAACAACCCACAAAGTGTTGGGGATGTGAAAGAGATCACATGTATAAATATTGTTCTTTTCGAGGAGATAAGATGATGAATATGCATAGCATCAAGAAAGAGGAGATAATAGAGGATGTGGGTAGAAGCATGCCAAGGATCTATGCAGCCTTGAACAATATACAATAAGACTATCAATTCCACAGGATTGAAGTGGAAGGTAAATTGATAATCAACCCATAACTCTTTTGATTATTTCTGGAGCTAGTCATAAATATATAGATTCAAATCTAGTTGAGATATTTAAATTGAAGAAATGTAAGCATGAAAAATCATGGTTAGTTCATCTAGCTACTGGAACCAAGAGAGGAATTAATGAGTTTATTAATCATTTTCCAGTAAGCATGAGTGGAATTAACACTAACATAGATTTTAACATCATAACACTTGGGTCTTATGACTGCTTGATTAGTATGATTGGCTAGAAAAGAATCGTGCTATATTAGATTTCTATAACAAGGATTTCACATTTCTTGATGAGGAAGGGAATTCAAGGAAAATGCAAGGTATTCCAAGGCCTATATCTATTTGAGAGATTTCATCATTACAACTGAAAATAAGTTTTAGAAAAGGGTGTTAGATATGTGCATCCCATATGGAAGAGCCAATGAAATATAATGATCCAAGTATTGAAGATTATCTAGTCTTGAAAGAGTATGGGGATGTATTTGGGGAGTTTCCAATATTTCCACCAAAGAGGGATATATATTTCTCTATTGATTTAATGTCTGGAGCTCCCCCAGTGTTCAAAAATCCCTACATAATGAGCACACTAGGGATAAAAAATTGCAAATACAACTAGAAGAGTTTGTAACACACCCGACCCCCTAATAATTCTTAGACTGGTGGGATGTTTTATTTTCATCCTTCTCTTAAGCTAAGTACTCAGGTTGAATCTTCTTGGCTATCGTTCATCACGTTACATGTGAGATATTCCCTTACCTCAACATTTACTATGTTGAGTCTTGTTGTCTGACCCCCAAATACCAAGAAATCCCTCCAAGGATTCATTATAATGGCTAAAACATCCCCAATCAGATGGCTAAAATAAAACCTCACCCCCATATTGACGATCGATAGTGACTCAAAATCTCTCATCATCGGATTAGTAGGACACAATGCACAAGTTCCCATTTCGATGGACCCTCTCCCATGGGTTGTTCTGATAGAACCCATGGTCCTCAAAGTCAAAAATCAATGGTCCTGATTTCATCAACACCTCTAACTGTTTGATGATTATCACTTGTATCTTCACCCAAACATTACAAGAACAAGTGGGTCCCTTAACATATCTATGAAAGAGATTATATCACACACAAACTCACAGATTAATGGATCAGGTTCTCTCAGATTCATTCACCATCAGAGTGCATCCACTTCGAGTGATCATAGAACACTCCGGTTGACACTCTTCGATGCTCCTCGTTACCCTCTTTTGACGGTTAGGATTAACTCGGGGTTCTATAACCACACAATGATTACCCAAAGTCCATATTATTTGAAGTTGTCTTTGTTGGATTGGATTATCCCAGATCCAATGAATGAGAACCTATCAAATTCCTCCCCGATAGATCTACAATCCTTAGATCCCCTCACTATCGAAATCTTCCCTATGCCATTTTTCTAGACCTCCGATTGTCTACCTTCTGATATACTTACATCCTTGACACCCGACATCGATGGTTTATATTCCATTGACTAGACCTCCAATAGATCAATGACTCTCATTGAATCAGAGTCTTCCCCATAGGAATCCCAATGTAACCTTGCACTTGGAAACTTTGATGGCCTCACCTTCCGACCAACGATCAAGATATTTCCTCTCCACTAGATTAACGACCGTAAATACTTTTGATTCAGAACATGGGTTTTCTCCAGAGTAAAAGTATGATTCAAACTTGATTGTTCAAGGTCTATTCGATCTTATTTACTAAGGTTTTATCAAAATTTATTGGACTCTCACTTTCACTCTATGGTCGGATAAGGAATTCCCACATTAGAACTTAGTTGAAGGTTTATATCCTATAATATTTCCAGTCTAAAACATGGCTTTCCAGGAAAAAGGGAGTCCTAAAATTACACATGAACTTTCACCAGAAAGTCAAGGGCACTCTACTACCACTCCCCCAATGAAGAGTCATATCTTGTAAGATTTCCATTCAAAGGCTTGTAGTTTCACAAGGTTATAACCTGTATTACCATTACTTAGTTAATTATTCATTTTTACCACATTTGGTAGTGAGAACAATCATACTTAATCCATTTTAATAAGGAATTCAATCATTCTTTCATTTAATCAGATTTGTCATATAAAAAATAAGAAATTTATCTTCATCACCAAATATACATCATACATAGTAAGCTAAAACACTTATATGTTTAGTGAAAGGTTTGACCAACCAATTGACTGAGGTGAAATTCCTTTCCACCCAACTATAGGCTATGTTGCAAAAGGCCTTTCTACAACATGCCACCCCCATTCTAGGGAAAGATACCACCAGGGGACTACTTCAGTTGACTACCAAATTGAGAAAATGGTCCATGAAGGTTAATCTCCTTCGCTCCACTGAAAACAACAAAAGGTACCCTCTTCCCATTGAGCTCAAGAAATCCAAAAGTTTATTAGGTACCTTCCCAATTGGATTTACTTTGCACAAGGGATCCCCTTCTTTGCTACATAGTCCCTCGACAACCTCCACTTACCATTGTTATATCCTTTCTAGTAATTACCAAGTGGCTCCTCTCTATTACTCCAATGTGGATCTGGGTCATCTCTGCTCTAGGGTGATCATTGATTTCTTGGGAAAGTTTCCTGTCAGGAAATGAGAGACACTTACACACTAAACCTAGTAGAAGAGAAGAATAATTTAATCAAGAACGCAAATGACACAAGTAATCACAAAGTACAAAAATATTTTACCCTGGAAAACCTAAACTGGGAAAACCAACATTCCTTGAGCGTTCTTCTCTCTTTTTGTCTTATTCAATCTGAATAAAAGGTTACATATCTAAGAAACAATCAACATCATACCCTCTTGCCTATGCAAGAACAACCCTGTAGCCAATATGTCTTACATCTATATGACCAACAACCTACGATTCTATTTACATTTTTATTATGCATTCATTAGCCTTTACGTCCTTACAACACAAATATTTATAGGATTTACAACAGGAAAATCCCAAAATATTGGTGCCCAAAAACCGCTATAGATCCGTGCATGTCATTGGCTACAAATCCTACAAATCCCAGGATTTTGTTAAAGTCAGAGTACTAGTCGAATACCAATCGACCTTCATTCAGTCTCTAGTCAGTCGTCTCACACCCATACTTTGACCTCTTGTTGGTTGACTTGTTATCGATATCTTCGACTTCGAATTTACCTGGTCAACTACCTAAACCTTCGACTTGTTTTAGATCCACCTCAACCTTGATTGATGTCAATCCACCTCAACCTTAGACCATCAATCGATTCACCTCGACTAGAATTTCATTGCAAATAATATAAAAACCCTACATTCTCCCACTTGTAGTCTTATTTGCTGAAATAAGAGATTCCTGAAATTTCATTCATAGACCCAGGGAAACAATGCCCATTGCCTCTCTGCACCAAGAGAACTTCAAAACACTCACATACTTGGTCAACGAGTCTGCTATATTTTCCAACGTGTCTACTTTCTCCAGTAGCACCTTGTTACTTTCCACCACATCTGTTACAAAATGGTATTGTACATAAATGTGATTAATCTTTGACTAATAAGCATGGTTCTTTTCCAGAAATATTGTGCTTGGACTGTCGCAACTTACCTTCATAGCTCTCTGCTCAAACCTGATTCCTGAACACAACCTTTCCAACCATACCACTTCTTTTCTTCCATGAGTGGCTGCCATGTATTCAACTTCTATTGTTGACAAGGCTATGGCCACCTGTCTCTTACTCATCCATCTTATTTCTCCACCGAAAATCTTGAAGACATATCCATTGGTTGACCTCCATCAATCCAGGTCTCCAACCCAATCGACATTGACAAATCCATGTACATTTAAGATCACCTCTAGGTCTTCCTTGGTAGCATATAGCATATTCCTTCATGCCACACAAATACCTAAATAATCTCTTGACACTTTTCTAGTGCTCCTTTCTAGGTGTGGACATGTACTTGCTCAACACTCCTACTACATGGGAAATGTCTGATCAAGTGCATACCATTGCATACATTATAATACCAACAACACTTGCATAGGGAACATGTTCCATTTCCTCTATTCCTTCATGTGTTTTTGGACACTGTTCAACAATTAGTCTTGCTCCCACAAGAATTGGCACCTTCACTGGTTTGCAATCCTGCATGTTGAACTGTTTCATAACTGTTTCAATATACTTTGTCTTATTCAACTAGAGCTTTCTAGCGGATCGATCTCTCTTAATATCCATTCCAAAAATGAAGTTAACTGCACCGAGATCCTTCATGTCGAACTTGGAGGATAGATGCTTATTACCTCTATTGCGTCCATCATGTTTCCAATCAGAAATATGTCATCGAAATACAAAGCTACATATATGAAACATCCACCTTCTTCCTTGGAATATATGTAGTGATCAACTTTGCTTCTCACAAATCCCAAACTCAGGATGTATGTGTCAAACTTCTGATACCACATTCTTGGCGATTGATTTAGACCATAAAGAGATATTTCCAGTTTGCAAAACAAACTCTTGCTTTCCCTTTACTATAAATCCTTCAGTTTGTTTCATGTAGATTTCTTCTTCGAGGTTCCCATGTAGGAAAACTTTCTTTATATCCATCTGTTCTATTTCCAAATTGAATGCATCATCCAGATACATTATTACTCTAATGGAAGTTAGTTTTTCAATATGGGAAAAAATCTCACCAAAATCGACCCCCTTGACTTGGGAATAACCTTTCGCTACCAGTCGAGCTTTGAACTTCTCGAATTGTCTTGCGACATTCATCTTCTTCTTGAATACCCATTTGCTACCGACGAGATTTATTCCACTAGGTAACTTGAATAAATCCCATGTCTCATTCTTGTGCAAGGATTCCATCTCTTCAACCATGGATTCCTTTCGAAGTTTACTCTCTGCTGAGTTGATTGCCTCACCGATTGACTTGGTCTAATCATCATCGAAAGTTAGCACGAATGTGGATCGAAAGTCAAGTGGAATATACCTTTCGACTGGTTTTCTTATTATTTCTGACCTCCTTACCACTAGAGTTTTTTGTTCCACCTCTTCCTCAGATTTAGTCACCTCTTCTGAATCATCTTCTTCGTTCCTCAGTTCAAACCACACCGTCTCAGGATTATTCTTAGTCTGAACAACTTCTTTAGGCTTGCGCTTAACTTTGAATTCTATGAAGACTACATCTCGACTATACATTTTCTCCTTGATGCAGGATCCCAGAGATTATATCCTTTCATTCCTTCTTTATATTCAATATAAATACATTTAAATGGCTTCTTGTCCAACTTTCTCCTCTTTTCCTCGGGAACATGCACAAATGCATCACAGCCAAATACTTTGAGATGTGATACTAAAGAATTCTTACCAAACCATACTGAAGATTTTCCTGGTCCTATCAAGCTGCCAACTAGGTCTGTCTTTGACCTCAAGTTGGCTCTAAGTTTCATCTGTCAATGAAGGCTTCGCTGCTGTTATAGGAAAACCAATAGTTTAGGAAATTCTTGCTGATTTGTTACAGTTACATTCATAATTTTAGGTGCTCTAGCATGTAATTTTAGTCACCAAGGGTTAGCACATGCATACTAAAATAAATGTAATACACCTAGAGATATTTAAAACTGAAAATAAAGTAGTTCTACACTCTAACACACATGAAATTGAACACAAGTATTTTTGGTCAACATGACCCTAGATAAACCCTCCCAGGGAAAACCAGTTTGGAATATATGTCTATATACGAGGAGAATAGATGGTGGAATACACCAAGTATAAAATATAGATGAACCTGATACAATAGCAACTTGATCCAAGCTGAAATAGAAGTCCAAAATAAGTAAGAGCGCCCTAGGATGGTGCGCCCCCTTGAAATATTGCCAAGACCACTGAAATGGAGCCAGATGCCAACTGGAAGCTCTGAAGAAGAAAACCCTTCACAATACTCTGATACTGAAGTGTAGCCTCCCTCTGAAACATATATCACTGCAATCTGAGCCCTCTAAGACCTCCCCACTGCTGATGCACCCTCCTCCTCAAGTGTGCCCTCCTTAGATCTAGAAGCTCCTTAGTAAATAAACATGGAACTAAGCTTCCATGAGCCCTCCATGCAAGGAGGATCCCAATATTTTCTCTCCCTCTGCCTGAAACCTCATCCTCTTGCTCTCTCTCAAACTCTTGGAGTGAAAAAATGAGTGAATGACCTCTCCTTTGTCCCTTGTGCCCTCCTTTAGGATGCATAAGGAAACCTAAAATATGGGTGGATGAGATCATATCATCTCATCCCTAATCAATGGTTGAGATCATCTCCTCTAAATTTCAACTCAAAAACCCCTTTACTTAAGTTTCCATAGTTTCACTTTATGTCTATTAATTCACCCACTTTGTGAATTTATTGTCACTTTAGGCTAAAATGACCAAATTTCACTTTTGAATTAAATCTCCTAAGTCAAAGTGAAATTATACATTATGTACATAGTACAAGGTACAAAGTACTTCCATCATGTGTTTATAATCTCACAAACACAAGGGTACCACTTTCCAAGGTACCCAAATTTCAACACTCCCTCTTACCGAGGAAAGTGCCCACCACCACCAATATCATCCCTATAGTGGACATGGTTGCCTCCTAGCATATACTCGGTGAGTATGGATGTACCCTGATCAATGAAAGTAGTTTGACACATATCTTCTCAATCTACGTGATCTATAGATGGAAGTGTCTCTCCACCTATCCAAGATCACCTAGATCTTGGTATCTCACCAAGATCTCCACCTTGGTCTCCCACCAAGGATTTCTACCTCTTGACATCTCTCCAATGGTCACTACTCTTGGCATCTCACCAAGAGACACTCTCTTGGAATCTCACCAAGAGTCTCCCCCTCTTGGTATCTCACCAAGAGTACCAGGATCTCGACATCTCACCAAGATCCTCAATTTGGCCTCTCGCCAAGTAGCTTCCACCTGAAGTGGATCCAGAACCTGATCTACCCGTCTCTATAGAAAAGTGGGGCTCAAGCCTCCATGGTTCCCTCCTACTTCTCCTCATCAATCTATGATGCTATGAAGCTATATCACCAACTCTTTGTCTGCTCGACAACTATGAAACTGAAGCTGTCCTGGGTGGACCAGTCACCCACTCTGAAGATGGTGTCCAAGGAAACTGAGTCTGATCTCCCTCTTAATCACTGCTATGAGTCAGTCGATCCTCCTCAACTCTATCTTCCCATATAATTCTAGATGGTGTAACAACAGACAAAGAATTCATGGATGCACACTCTCTCGCAAACTGCTCATTGAACTCAAGATCCTCTTCCGTCGCTGTTGAAACATCATGTGGCTTCTTCTTCTTCTTGGGACACTGTCCTGCATAGTGACCCAAATCCCTACAAGAAAATCATCTCATTGATCTCATATATCTCTTCCTCCCACTGCTAATCTCTCCTTCCTGTGGTGGGGACCTGTTAACGAGCATTTATGACACACCGCCAACGGGAAGGATAGATCTAGACTGGGGTTGTCTATTTAACCCAAGACATTTGGTATGATCTAACCTAACGGGTTTAATGGCTCTGTTATCCAACTAAGGTCCTAAAATAATATGAAAGGAAATAAACTAATCTAAAGCTATGATTCTAACAATCGACCTACTAATTACAAAATGTTGAGTTAATAATGTTAATATACAATGATTATAAACAATCTACAAGGTTTAAATAAAATATTGCGAAAATATTTGTTTGATAAAGTTTCTGAACGAGGTAAAATATGAAAAGTACTCTTTTTGGTTTTAAATATATTAAACTAATAAATACTAATTAAATACGATTGCAACGATGACACAAAAATAGTCAAAGATAATTAATGCAATCATCGTCTCATTCATATATAAACAACTTCAAAGAAAACGATAAATCTACTAACCTCTAACTGATCGGCCATAAAAATCTAAGTTTATCTCCCTGCGTTGTATGAACTCATGTTTGTCCTGTATTAAGAGGAAACCTATGACAAAAACAATCAGAAAACTTCTTGAAGAAATTCAATAAAGTATTTCATGCTTTTGGAGTGAATTTATAACATCAGAAAGATAATTGATTAAATATCCCGTGACCTCAAGATAACCAATAGTCGAGGAAGAAAGAAATCTCAATCCTGGGTAGTGATGTTATCAATCATTTAACATAAGAAGTAAACTCATACATAACTAAATGATTGATCGACCACATGTACAAACTAGACCAACAGATCATGGACAACATTTAAATAATCAACGATATGAAATATCATGTGAAGACAAGAATAAAGCTAAATCAACACTAATAACATCTCATAACACATAAATAATAGGAAAATACAATGAAACAAGCATTGCATAGTTTACACAGGTCTAAAGCCAACAAAAAACTGCTTTTCCCATATCACTTCCAAAATTATATGTCCATTCTGTAATCCATAATTTTTTTTTCTATACACTAAGAAACAACAACTATTTAAAAATGTCTTGGATCAGTTACCTCTTATCATACAAGATAGAGGTTGATCCCTGAAAATAAGTTTGTTTTGCAAAAAATAGAATAACAACAGGAATACTCCTATAGGAGTTCTTACATAAAAAATAATTACATTAATGACATTGCTTTTTCTTCAAAAATGGGAAATTAATTAAGCTAATTGAACCTCTTATCCCATGATTCCTTGTCCTTAAACATAGCATCATAAGATGTTGCTTACCTGAAAAGATAAAACAAAATCAAAGTTTAGATAATAATAGAAATAAATATTTTTTAATAGACTGGCTACAAAATCTTTCAATTCTGTAGCTAGTCTCAAAATAAAAACAAAATCAAAAGTGAATCTATTTATTGTTTATTAAATAGAAACAAATCACAAAAATCAAAACAAATATTTACCATTTCATAGATTTGATAAAGAAGCATATGATAAATCCGAATTTATGATGGTGTTGAAATTCATTGAGTTTTTAATAATTACATTACCAGCCTGTTTAATCCTCTTTTTTGCCCCGTGAGCGTTCGATTGAATGCATGCTTTCAATTCATCATTCTCCCTCTCGAGCAATGAATTTCGTGCTACCATTTGGTTTAACTATGATTGGGGATATCCCTGTAGTATCTTTCAACCCAATCAAGATAGTTTTCACAGTGAACTGGTTATATGGTAGGTAGAGGTAGAGCCTGTTTTGCAGAGGGCATTTTAGTCTGTCATGTAATTTGCTTCAGATCATACTGTATACTAGAGAAACCTTCTCTATTATTTAGGAATGGTGGGAGGTTAGAAACAAAATCATACTGTATTGCATCAATATCAATTTCATTTCCTAGAAACCGGTCATCTACATCCTCTTGCGCAATAAAATTATAGATATCATCTTCATAAAAATGATCATCGATCTCGATCACTGGGGTCGATTCCTCATTACCACGCTGTTGGTTTCTAAATTTCCTAGATAGGAGTCGTCCTGGCCTCTTATTCGTAAAATTCACATCTAGATCACTCTATTTTTTATGCCTGCCCTTTTTCTTGACACTTGATTTGTTTAAAACAACCTAAATCGGCTCATGGGGAGGAATAGTAGGAACCCTATCTTTTAACACATCCAAAACCTCTTCTAATGACTTTCTGGGCATGAAATCGCATCGCGGCTTCTTTCCCGATGGATTCTGGATAACAATAGAGGTTTGATTTGTGGACACATGGTATTCCTATAAATTAATACATAGTTTTTAGATAGTAGGGTTAGACTGACACGGACTGGGGTTTTCATTGAGATGGAGAGGTGATTCTATTTCAACTCCAGGTAGGGTAAAACTATTTCTTAACAAGAAATTTCCCCAACTACCCCTAGTCTTAGACAGATGCGAGACCACAAGGATTCAGATGAGGCAGTGGTGAAACAGGCTTGAATGTGGGTTTAAATTCTTCTTCTGATAGAACTTAGCCATTTTCTGTAAACTCCTATGCAGATAAAAAGTATCATTCAAATTAAAACCTAGAAAAACTATGAGCAAGCAGACATGATACAAGAATACCAGGCCATATCTACCTTCGAAGGTAATAAATTGCTTCATCATTAAGAGCAATCCATGCCATTGGGGTTTGAAAAAATGAATTGGTGTACCTTTAGGGAAATAAAATGATTTTTTGGAGGCCATGATCAAATGCCAGGGCACACCTTCGATTTTGGTGTTTTTGAACCATCGTTCTCCCTCCTGGGATAATCCTTTGGCTTATGTGATCGAATCCTCTATCACCTTTAGCTATAGATCCCCAACCTTAGCCCTAGTGCCATAAAACGTCTGAGCGAAATCTTGGGCAACATCGAGGTTGAAACCCTCAAACCGTCTGATGAAAACATCCCAACCATGTGCCACAATGTCGTCTACAACATCGTCATGAGAGAGGAGGGATTGCGAACCATTGGGTTCTATTCTTACCACGGGTGCCATGGATACTATCACATAGAAAAAACAAAGGCAATGAGAGGTAGGTTGTATTCTTCAACACACAAACAGTAGGAAGGGGTCTGCATAATCGGGAGGAACCTGATACGTAAGGATTTAGGAGGCTTCCATAACAAACATTTGGAGCTTTGAGTGGGTAATAACCAGAGGATGTGTAGGACAGTAAACCATTTCGAGAAATGAATACTAAACCCAAAACACTACTGCTTACCTCTTTCAACAATGAATGCAAGCCTGAGTTATGTAGGACAAAGGGTGATGTGGAATGTGGGTGTGTCAATCCTGTACCAGGGTGACAAGATCGTGATACGACTGCTAAGAGTAGGATTCATATTTAGAATTTAACCCAAGGTTCTGCTAGCTGCGCAGTCAAGCATATGTCAAATGCAAAAACCATATAACCAACAATAGAAATGACTAAGTCATATCTCCGAAAGTGGATAAATCAAGTGTTATAGTAATGGATAAAAAAATTAAAGAGATAGGCTTACAAACTTTTAGGTGTATAAAAATAATATAGATGCCCTTTAGTTACAATCCCATTTACAAAAGAAACAAAAGAAATCACAAACTGTATGATGATTACTCAAGCCAAATTTTGTTCTAATTTCATGCTTTCGGTCATGAAATTAAACAAAGAAAACAATATACTAAAACGATAAATTCTTACACACATCTAGGCCAATGAATATTCTCAAAACGAAAAGGATAGAAAAGTTTGTAAGGAGCAGGAGGCAACTACAAAAAAAATCATCCCTTGGCGATGACATTTTATCATGATAAAATTTGACAAGAATTATTGGCTTCCAACAATGGCGACATGCTGGGTGAAGAAATTATCTCTGCACCATCAGAACTTTATATCAGGGAACAGATGAATCAACAATAATTAATAGAGGCAATTAAAAGACAGATCAATCATTTCAACAATAACTCAGAAAAATAACACAGTCATAGTATTGGGTAAAGTTCTGTCCAGAGAATGTAATCTGGTATCTCGTTAGATCACAGTGGTAGCGATGTTTATACAGATGACCCCAATGCTATTGACAGGGCCATTGCTGCCAGCAGACGTCTATAGCCTCGACAAGGATGTCATTTAATCCACTCTAGTACTCCTATCCTGTCCAAGAGTCATCCATTTATGATAAAAGCATCCTAACATCTTGATCAATTTAAAAAAAAAAACATACCTGAGGATATTCGAACCCGACATTGATTCGCTTCCAAAAGGCATATTCAGTACCCTGACGAAGTTGTCTTGGTATCATGCGTGTATTTACCTGCTGTCAATGGACCTATTTAGTTTCCCGATAGGTTTACACGCAACTCCCACATGTTATAGTGCTTCCAACTCTCTAAAATTGTTTATAAATTTTTCAGAAACTTTGTGATATTACAAGAGTGGGATGATACTGAAAATCCCACAGCCAGACAGTGATAAGATCAATCTTTAAGAATATTTTCTCGTTTTTCATGGTCTGGTAACTTTTATCGTAATTTGGACATTTAGATTTCAGTTAAAAAATCATCTCTGGGATGGGAAAGCACTGTGATTTGTTTTCTTTAAAACAGGGACGACATTAGAAGTTTTTAAAGATAAACGTGTTTCCCTGAGATTACAATGAGAACTAGGAACAATGACTGGATAAAACTTACCGTAACTGATCTGAGTTTAGATGCTTCAAATTGTTCTCAATTGCTGCTAATGAAAAAAAAAAATCCAATTCCCTTCGATAATGAATAATGATTCAGACATAGTCATCCATAAAATACAAAAAAATCACACAAAATGAAAAGAACCAAAATCAAACAAGAAAATGTAAATTAAAATATTTACAAGGGGGTGGATCTGATTTTCTCAAGTGAAGTACTTTTTTAGAGATTGGCCATTCACTGGGAGAGTGTCTGGTTGTCCCTCTAAGTTGTGTAGCTGAAAATAACTAGAACCCAATTTTTTTGAAATGACAAAAGGCCCCAACCATAGGTTTTGGAACTTGGCATGTTCTCCTTTATTCTTGTGCGCTTTGTCCCATTTGAGGACCAAATCCCCTACATTAAAATTTCTTTCAGAGGATGAACTTGTATCGAACCAACTCTTTACAATTTGTTGGTGCTGATCCAATTTTTGTTTTTCTTGCGTCCTTACCTCTTCCAATTTTAAAAGAGCGTTTATCCGATTTTCTAGAGGAGGACACTCCTCTTCTTGAAATTTCTATGATAATTGCAGAGAAGGAAGCAAGACAAGTGGAGGGAGGATGACTTCTCTTTTGTAAACGAGGAAGAAAGGAGAATTCCCAATGGAGGCTTTTGGAGTTACCCTATCAGCCCAAAGTGCTTTGTATAATGCATTATGCCAATTCTTGTGGTTTTGTGACACTGTCCTTTTTATAATCTTGATCAGATTCTTATTTGTTGACTTGGCCAAACTGTTCCCTTGAGGGTAATAGATGGCAGAGTACTTTAGTTTAATTCATTTCTCTAAAGTAAAGACATTCATGTCCATGGAGGAAAAATAAGAAGCATTGTCAAAAATCAGACATTCAGGAATTCCGAATCGAGTGATAATATGGGAGTTCAAAAATGACACTACCTAATTTGTATTGACCACTTTTAATGGTAAAGAATTAGACCATCTCGTAAAATAGTCTGTTGTCATGAGAATGTACTTGTGCTTTTGTGAGGAAGGGGGATTGATTGGTCCTATAATGTCTAAGCCCCACCGCTGAAAAGGTGTGTCTATAGTAACAAGTTGCAAAGGAGAAGCTTCCTTTTTGACCCGTCCTGTAGCCTTTTGACATATTATACACTTGCGGGATGGAGTATGAGCATATTTAAACAAGGTATGCCAATAGTAGACAACCCTTAACACTTTGTGGGCAGTGGTATCTCCACCATAATGACCACCATCATCACCGGAATGAAGTTCAACCAACACCCTTTCAGATTCCTCTTTCTAAACAACGCAGAAAAAACACTGTCAAAATTCTTTCGAAATAATATATCATTGATTAATTGGAAAGATGCAGATTTAAGCCTTAGTGTTATTCTATTTTTGGAATTAATATTACGAGGAGCATTATCATTCAACAAATAAAATCTGATATTCTCATACCATGAATTGGGCATAGTTTGTGCACAACTGATCTGTTTTTCGTTATGCTGATTTACAGATAATGTATTTATTTGATTGTCTGACTTTTCAACTGAATCAACCACCAATTTACAAAGGCCTTGACCTCTAACGATTTGGGTAGGTACTATTTTGAGGTCATATTCCTGAAGTGATTTCATCCAATTTGACCTTTTCTCTCCCAACTCTTTCTGCACTAACATATTTCTCATTGTAGGGTAAGGAACAATAATTTTTGTCCTGGATTTTAATAGGTAAGACCTGAAATGTTTCACAGCTTTAAAAACAACGTATACCTGTTGATCTACCACGACTAATTTAGTTCCGCTCCTTTAAAGGTAGAGCTCATAAATGAGATGGGTATCTCATTGTTTTCATTATTTTTTTGTGTGAGTACAACGACATAAGATCTGTCAGATGCAAACATATATAAAATCTTGGGAAAAATCAGGGCTCATTAGGGAAGGTGCCTAGACTATGGATTTTTTGATAGAATCAAAATATTGACTCTCTTGTGGTCCCCACCTGTATAAAACATCCTTCTTAATTAGATTTTGTAGAGGTCTAACCCTCTCATAAAAACTCGAGATAAATCGTCTGACAAAATTGATTTTACCCAAAAAGGATTGCATGGCCTTTTTGGAAGAAGGAGAGGGAAGATTGGCAATGACTTGGGTTCTTTTAGGATAAAATATCATTCCATCTTTAGAAACTATAAGCCCAAGCAATTTCCCTTGTTCTATTGCAAAGACCGATTTTTTAGGATTGAGTGAAATGCCAAACTTGTGACATCATTCTAACACATCCCTAAGATGAGATAGATGATCTTTATTATGTTTGGAAAAGACAGTGACATCATCCAGATAGACCACAACTGACTGATTAATAAGGCCATGAAAAGCAATGTTCATTACCCTCTGTAAAGTGGCACCGACATTTATCAATCCAAAAGACATTTTTCTATAGGCGTAGGTGCCCCACGAGGTACAAAAAGTGGTTTTTAGCTGATTTGAAGGAGATATAAGGATCTGGTTATATCTTGAGAAACCATCCAATAAATATAGTCTTTTAGAACCGGATACTTGTTGCGGAATTTGTTCCATTGGAGGAATGGGGTAATTATCTTTATCAGAGGCTCGGTTTAAATTGCCAAAGTCGACACAAAGTTGAATTTCTCCACTCTTCTTCCTTACTGGGACTAGGTTGGATACTCATTGAGTATGCCGGACCGAAAAAATGATCTTGGAAGTAAGTAATTTATTTAATTCCTTTTTTACAGTAGGTTCTAACTTCAGATGCATTTTCCTCAATTTCTGTTGAAAAGGTTGGGTTTGGGGTTTCATAGGAATTACATGTTATATTATGTTTGGTTCGAAAGTCTTTAAATCATTGTACATCCAAGAAAATACATCTTTAAATTCTTTGAACAATTTTATAAAAGAAAACCTTTCTTATTCAGAACACCCTTTTCCCAGATTGATATTTTGAGGACTATCTCACGCTCCTAAATTTACAGTTTCATATAACAAAGAGGAACTGTTTGTTTTGCAATTGAGTACCCCTCTAAACTTGTCATATAGGTAATAAAATCTTTCCAATCTAACAACAGATTTGGGGAGAAAGTTTACCAGCTCAGATAATGATTCTAGAGATCGAGGATTGGATATTACCGTGAAATCTCAGAGATTTTCGTCATGAGTGCTTTCATCGATTAATGCATCCTAGAAGGTGTCTTCCATATGAAAAAAAATGATGATCTGTTGATCATCATCAAATACTCGCCAGTTTGTGATTTTTTCAGGAATTGATGGCTTGAATAACAATTCTATTGAGAATGTGTTAGGATAAAGACCTTCAACAGACAACAGTTTAGAAGCAACATTAGCTAGCAAACCATCTTCTGAATTACTTGTCCTAAGAATGAAATTTATATTAAATGATAGAAATTTGTGCATTAATCCCCATACCTTGGTTTGGTAATTATTCAAATGAGGTGATAAACAATGTATTTCATTTCTTACTTGTCTAACTAAGATTTCAGAGTCACCGAATACTACTAGTTTTTTCACGTCCATATCCAGTGCTTTCCTTAGTCCCTGTAGAAGTGCTTCATATTTTGTCATGTTGTTAGTACATTCAAACTCCAACCGACCGGTAATAAATGTTTTGTTACCTGTAGGATCGATAAGCACACAACCAATACCTGCCTCTTCTCAGGATTTGGATCCATCAAAATATAAGGACCATATTTGTTCGTCATTAGCAATGTTCGGTGTACTTAGCAAAGCTATTACCTGAGTATATGCTGTTACTTCAGATTTCTATTCTGGGTTAGTGATAGAGGAAATTTCAGTCATGAAATTACCGAAAAAAGCATTCATTATCTGCATTTCAATTGAATTTGCAGCAGTAACAAAAGGCTCATTTGGGTCGTTTAGATCTGTCACATTGTACTTGAGGTAACGAGTGATCTTGTTGGGTTGTCCATTTTTCGATAGCCATAAATGAGACTAGTCTATAGCAAAATAGCCATGTAACTGTTCTTACCAATCTCTACTCAAACACATACCATATACTTCAGGAATGTCGACAACAATAATATCAATTACTTGGTGAACCTTGGGATTGGATGATAATCTTATCAAGACGTTTTTAAGTTCACCAATGTAATATTCCAGATATAAAAAGCATGCATAACATAAATAAAATGATAGAAATGGTAGATAAACAACAATATAACCAAAACAACACCACAATAACATTGAAATGATATCAAAATAACACCAGAAATAGCACTTTGATTTTGAGAGCAATGTTGAATTGCCTCTTCGAGGGGGCAACCTCCAACCGAGCAATTCTCTATTAAAATAATATCCAAGCTAGGGTTCTCATACCCTTGACTCCTATTTATACTAAATATGTCTATCAAACGAACCATATAGAGGAAGATCCTTCTAGAAGCGAAAGCTTCTATTAGGTCTTCTTACATTCGACTTATTCTACCTTATTGCAAGGCCTTATTAATATTGATCTTTATTACATTCGAATATATTGTTATACCTATGTGAGGGGTTACGTCCCTAACATGTCCTATCCATTAACAATAACCTTGTCCTCAAGGCTTGAGATGTGGAAATTACTACAGAATGGTAGTTGGTTCCCAAGTGGCATCTGCTGGAGTTGTATCTTTCCACTGGAATAAAATTTCCTTTATGATTCGCTGACATAGGCGACACTCACGCTGGTCCAAAACTGCTTGTGGATGTAGCCAAATGGATCCATCTTCGTCCAACACAGGAAGGTTGGTTTGAGTTTGGCAATTAGTTCCAATCACCTTCTTTAAGCATGAAACATGAAAAACATGATGTAGCTTAGAATGACTAGGCAAAGCTAATGGATAGGCCACCTGTCCCACATGCTTGAGAATGGTATAAGGACCATAAAATTTGGGCGCCAGCTTCTAACAATGGTCGGCCTTGAGGGAATTTTTCTTGTAAGGTTGCAGTCGAAGAAACACTTGATCCCCTTCTGCAAATTGACGTTTAGAGCGACCTTGTTCTACTTGTTGCTTCACACGATTCTATGCCATGACCAAATTCTCTTTGAGGGTACAAAGAATAGCCTCTTTAACTGTAAGCTTTTAGTCAACTGCCTGGACCTTCGATACACCTGGTAAATATGAGAGAACTAAAGGTGGATTTTGTCCATATACCTCTTCAGAAGGAGTCATGCAGGTAGTTGTATGGTATGAAGTGTTGTACCACCATTCAACTAGGGGTAACCATTGAGCCCACCGATTTTGATTTTTCGATGCAAAACACATCAAATATGTTTCCAAACACTTGTTGACAACTTTAGTTTGACCATCAGTCTGGGGATGATAAGATGTGTTGAGATGCAATTGGGTGCCTTGTAGCTTGAACAATTCTTTCCAAAAATTTCTAGTGAAAGTTGGGTCGCGATCAGAAACAATAGAATGCGGCATGCCTTGAAGCTTGAAGACCTGCTCCATGAAAAGTTGAGCCACAGTGGATGCTGTAAATGGGTGTTGAAGAGAAAATAAATGAGCATACTTGGAAAGGCGATTAAAAACCACCATGATGACCTATTTATTTCTCGATTTAGGTAATCCATAGAGATATCCCTCCAAATAGCAGGTGGAATCGGAAGCGGTTGTAGCGTGTCAGGAGATTTGACTGTTTTGTTGGATCATGTTGTCATTGATGCCAATGGTTTGATTGATTTATGTGAAGTGTTTGATTGATGCCAAAGGATTGATTGATTTATGATTGATGTAATGTAATATGTATTTTCCTTGATGAAAATGCATAGATGAAGATGGATCAATGAGTTGTCATTAATATGATGAAGATGGATCAATGAGTTGTCATTGATACATGATGAAGATGGATCAATGTTGTTTCATTGGTATATGATGCACTGTTGGAAAAATGTATAGATGACTCATTATTGTCTTATCATGATTGCTAAGGTTCACAAATGGATGAACTCCAAAGTTCCCCCCTTATGGTGAAAGCCCTCACGGGAAGACGCTTTGCGGATTGACTTATCCTAGAAGAATGGTTGGAGGACCCATGATCTCATTATTGTCTTATCATGATTGATAAGGTGCACAAATGGATGAACTCCAAAGTGGTCCCCTTATGGTGAAATCCATCACGGGAAGACGTTTTGTTGATTGAGTTATCCTAGAAGAATGGTTGGAGGACCCATGCTTGTATGTGGAATAATGAGATGAAGATCAAGGAAATTATTGGTGAAAATATCCTAGATGGATAGTTCTTGTCATGCCATTTTCGGTGGTATGTGGAATGTCACATAACTCCTCATGGTTTGATATTTATGGCCTTACGAAGATGAAGGACCCCCACATGAAGGCTTGAAGCCCCCAAGGTCAAAGAAGTCAAAGTGACCTAAAAGAAGAAATCATTATTTAAATGATAAAGTAAAGTGACAAAGTCAAGGTGGATTATTT
>JASDQU010100055.1:443955-503237 GCA_032191745.1 Picea mariana | reverse complement strand
ACTTGTTGAATAGTATGAAGACACACATTTATAAATTGATCCTTTACTGAAGAATAGACACATTCTTTTAGTGCTAGAACTCTAATATTCCTTATCAACTTTGGGTTGAAGTTAGTGAGATCTTTTTCCATGAACTCGATGCATTTTTGCAATCCTTTAAACAACATGCTATTGTTTTTTGGCACTTTTGTTGTCTAAAACCCTACAACCAATAAAATAAGTAAGAAGTTAATACCAAACATAATATGAAGTATTTTTCACACGGTGAAAAACACTCCAAGTATGTTTCGAATGATACGAAGTATAATTCATGAAAAATGATGAAAGCCTCTATCATGGAGTGAGTTGATCGACGAGCAACAGGACCTTTTCCAAAACCTATGTATCCTTTGGTCTTCTTTCGCAAATACAAATAATTAGATCCATGACGAGTCCCAAAATTAAACCTGCCAGACTAGGGTCTTATCCCAATACAAATGAACATCATACGTGTCTTTCTCATTGGAAGTGGAGAACAAATTTCATTTGAGTTTGTCTAATGTGTTCTAGCATTCCTCCCAAGCTTTAGTGAACCACTTCCAGGCCATCAAATGGTGGACCATCCAGTATCGTTGAGTCTCGATCTCATAAGGTGACCTCACAAGGCACGTGCGTAGGGGCTCAAGACAATTTAAGGGTTTTGAATAATTCATCTTACCTACTTTGTGAAAGATCATCGGTCTCTGAAATCCCTTTAGTTAAATTGTTACAACAAACCTTCAATATAGGAACCAAGAAGTTGGGAACATACCTCTTTGTGAGGCGATAGATTTATGGGGTATTCTTATTGTTTACTTTGCCATTTATGAACCCAAGTAAAGCCTTTAGATAGCCAGCTACATGCTTGTGAAGTCCGGCCACATTGTAGCCTTCGGCCTTGGCAAGACTAGTTGCAAGCTCCATGGTATAGGAGGGAAGAGGGGTTCAAATATTTCTTAGGCCCTCCTTTTCTTTGTTTGCTTTGGTCACTTCTACTGGTGTTTGCATTGTTGGTGTTAGTGTGAATGATATATCTATTCATGTTTCGAATTTGGGATTTTAAATTAACACAATCGTCATCTCCCATGAAAAAGGCGGGATTTTTTTTGGATTTCAAACGCTCCTCTCCCTCTCACACACAAAAGAGCTGAGACCACTCAGTTTTTAATCTGTTCAGGGATTTCCATTGACCATGGTTTTTTTTAAGCTTACGTGTTAAAAAAAAATCATCTTCCCAACTTTTTATATAGTTGGATTTCAATCTTCAACTTAGTGGAATTTTAAGTTTTTTTTATAGTGTAACATTTCAACAATTTAAGGGAAGCATTTGTTTTCTCTACTCTTACTCCCCTCCCATTTTTACAAGATTAAAGAGTTCCTCTCAACCCATCTTTAATGATTATATGTGAAATTATGAAACTATGTTTCACTTTTTTATTTATTACTAAAAATATGGGATAAAAGCCAATTTTACCCTACACCTCCATCATGGCAACATAATGGTATGCTTGACAATGTTCTCGAGTGCTAAATAAATAATGTCCACATTATGTATTTTTTTCATTGTCTTGGTGTGGGTAGTATATATCCTTAATGTGTAAGATGTATCATGGAAAACACATGTTAAAGGACGTATTTAGCTAAGTCAATTAAGTCAAGACATAGAACACCACCATAAACTTGCTAAGTAAATTAAACCAAGATATATGACATAGCCATAAACTAATAACCAAATATGTGTGTTAAGCTAGAGTGATAAAGAAATCATTATTAAACTAGAATGGTAAATAAATCACAATGTTAATTTAAATACTTGTAAAAAACTAATCACACGCATAACACACAAATATATTTAGTTGCACAAGAAGCTAATAAAAATGTTATTGCAATCTAGATTCAATTGCATGTTTTTTCCTAATTTCTTTTGGCTTAACAATCACAAGTATAAATACAATTAACTAGTCAAAGTCACTTTATTGGGACAATGGTTTATGTCCCCAAATATATTGCATGAGCTAATAAACTACAATATAAAGGTGTGTAGAAAGTGCATGGATCTATCAATTGATATTACATAAACTAGGGACGTAATGGACTTTTATCCTGGCATGTATCCTAACTCAACATTAATGTTTCTAAAATAATGCATTGCCTCAAAGCATATGCGACTCAACACTATTTAGTTTTAAAGCGAGGAACATTAAAGAGATGAAGAGATACATTGGCGTGATTTAAAGTCAATGTTATGAGTTTGGTGATCGAAAAGGTTTCAAAAGAAGTTGGCATGGTGAGAAAAAAGTTGTAGACCGACTTAAATGATGCAAAATTGAAATCGCTTACATAAAGAAGTTGGTGTTGACGAAAATCAATTGTCCACTCACTAGTACTAGAACTAGAGTGGTATAATAATGTTGAAGATGGCCAACAAAATTATAACATGCAATGCTTTGTTGGAGTCACTCTGCTAATGTGTTCATGAGAGCGTTACTTGTGATCCTACAATTTGTCTTCGAAGGGATACCTTTAATGCTTCTAGAAGTAGTGAATTTTAGAGTGAGGAATGGGATAATAAGGGTGCCAGAGGATGCAATGATAGTAGGTGGTGTGATCATGTGTTTGAACCTACCTTTAATTGTGGTGTCACACACGCATCAAATTTGTTTGTTGTTGTTTTGTGGTTCATCTTGATTTGTTTTTATCAACATGACATCTAATATAATGTGTCAAATATTTCAATATTTGGTGATGCACACTTGAGCTAGGGGTGGGTTGGGAAGTTCACCGAGAGTGCTATTGATGCTATTCATTTGATAGGATATGCACACATATCATCATTCTCCATCTACCATTCAATGATGCACACATATCATCGATTTTCATCTACCATTCGATGAAGTCAATTAGGGGCTCTTATTCATCTTCAAATTTAGTGGGGTGTGGCTAGGTGTGAAGTTTTTCTACAACTTCAACATTAAAATTCAAGAGTCACGTGTGATTCATTTAAAATTTAGACTTCATCGATGTGCAATTTTCAATCCACATATCATTGGGTTTGGTGATGCAAATCTTCAACATATGGGTGCCTTGTCTCAATTTCAATGTCTTGTTTTCCAAGAGAATGCCAATGCACGTGTATTCAATCTAAATTTTTCCAAATAAAACCTTGTACTTGTCACCTTTAATGCTTCACAACCAGAAACATCATGTACTTAAGAAAAATATTTGACCTTAATAGTGATATTCTTCAACAAAGCTCCTACAATATGTTCTTAGTTATCACTCGTTATCACGAAACATTCTAGGTTGGCTAGCATAGGACATACAATATGATTCCAAAAGAAATAATGATTACATTCGTGTTGCCACCCTAAGATACCACGATGTGGGGGAGTAGAAGTACATCAAAGTATATGGGAATTAATATGTCTTACTTGATGACACGGTGAATAGTATGCTTTGAGGATATTAATCTACTCAAGTTGTTGTGAAATTCTTTGATCCTCATGAATTATTGCCATTAATTGGTTACACGATTTGATTACTTCCTCCATGTTGGTCATCATTTCCATTCTTTGGTTCCAAAATTGTGATGCTTGAAGTTTTTGTTCAATGCTAGAGGGATTTATAGGTGTTGGTGCAACAATATCTAGTGCGCCATCAAAACATGGTGCAATAAATAATAACGTTTCTTGGGTATGTGATCGATCTCAAGCCAATAAGGTTTCTTGGGTATGTGATCGATCTCAAGCAATTAACTATAAGGTGGATTGTATGCATGAATGGATAAAGTAAGAATTAAGTGTGTTGATCTTTTGGAATATTTGTTTGGGCCTTCTTTCAAAATCCTATCTTAACCTATGATCAAATTCACTCAACAACTCACCATGTTTCCAATAGATACATGTCGATGTAAGAATGTCACTAGAGGGTTGGACCATATTGATTCATTCATGTGGAAACTTATTTCTTACTCTCTGAAATTTGGCAAGGTTAAGTTGCACACGTTCGCAATATCAAAGAGAGAACACCCTTGTGGTTCCCTTGAAATAATATTTTTTTAACAAGTTAATAACATTACCTAGCGTAAAAAGATCCAAATAGTTATGCAACATGGTCATATGATTGTCCTTGTTAGAAAATATTCAACATGGTGGAACATGTGAAAGTGGCACATTATTCAATCCAACTGTTGAGGTAGTCATAATTGTCCTAACATTGGTATCAAAACTAGATACAGGGGATTGTGTCTATTGAACTATACTCTTAACTTCTTTAACTTGTTCAACTATGATTTTATAAGTGCACGTGGGTGGAGGAAAGAGAGGGGAGTCTTTATCCCCAAGGATGTAGCTTATTTTCTACAAATTCCTCTACAACTACCCCCTTATCTTCTATTAGTTATGAATTATCAAATTAAAGAGAAATATGTTCAAATCATGTGTAGATGGGTAAATGTGAAAATGTTATTTTATACTAAGGTTTAGGATGTGTAAAAAGTTCCAACAAGCTTCAACTTATTGTCGGTGACGTTCAACCCTAGATTAAAGAGGTGGGGAGAGAGGCATGGACTTGCGTGGGTGACAACCATTGTAAGTAAGCATGTAGAACCCACCATTGCATATGCAATGTGTTTTAGACATTAAAACTAGTGTTGCGGGTTACTAGTTCATCTCCTTAACTAAGATATATCATGGAAACACCATATGTGTTTATTTCCCAAGGAAAACCTTGTAGGAAAACCCAAGGGATGCTTCCCCACATTCATGGATGTCATCCCTAGTAAACTCGTCGACATAGACTAGTGCACCTCACCTAGGGGGGTTTGAACCGGGAACCTACTAGAACAGAATTGAAACCCCATATTAAATATACACTTAACTAATTCAATTAGACCATTAAAAAGAACACAACCATAAACCAATACCTACATCCCTTTTTTTCTCCAAAAAAACATATATTTATTATTCAATTAGAAATGTAAAATATACATCAATTTGTGCTCGTGAGCACTTAAAATTTCTCCTTACTGAGCTCGTCCAACAAAAAAAAATGCTTCTTCTATGTTCTTTCTAACATACTTGAAAATACATTAAAATAAGTTAGACTAAAATTAAAAGATCTCTCCAAGCAGATTTGGCTAGGGTTTACTTTCTTTGTAGTTTCTTATGCTCGACCTCTTTCACATGGTGCCCATGGAGGGGTCTGACCCCCTTCCCTTCTCTCAACCATCCAATGGTATCATGAATAGTATTCCTTCCCATGGAAAACCCACCCCTCTCTCTTCTTCTCAAGGAATTCAAATGACAACAAACCCTCTCTCTTCTTTCCCATTGAAAATATGTTTTTTAGTAGTGCGATAACTATGGTTCTTAGGGAGGAGGTGCCTATACTCATCAAACACCACCTATCTTCCTTTGTAACAAATTTTGTCGTAAATGCACACACAAAATGATAGGAATGAATGTCCTCTTAATATTATAGAAATCTATGGAATTTATAAAGAGGAACATCAAAATAACAAAAAACAATCTTACCAAGTATTAAGGCTAATTACCAGAGATCTTAAGAGAATATGGAACCATTATGCTTCATCAACCAAAGGAGGCAAGGAATAGCTCGACCATTTCAAATAGGTATGCCTTATTCCCATCCTCAATAGTTTTCTATATATAATGAAAAAAATCATACTCAACCTTGGTATCATTCCAATCAACCTTTCTAACTAGTGAAAAATCAATGGTAGTACCAAAACCATCCTTAACCATTCCAACATTTCTTTCAATCATTTTCATCTCAACCTCGAAGGTAAAACTACCATTGGAGTAAATATCCAGAAGGGTGGAGACCCCAAACCCAATAAAAACAAGAATTTCTCCTACCTCCACCACAATAAATGAATTCTTCAACAAGAAGTAACCAACAAATCCCAAAAAAACCCTAGTTTCTTACCCACCAACACCCAATCCAAACAATAGTCAGGTCCAACAAGTATACAATAATGAGATGACCACCTATGAAACCTACTATATGGATCTTCAAGAGATCATTCTAATATCATGGAAGGTACTAACAACCCCTCCCCTTTTTTATATCCCATAGAGGATAAGGGCTTTAAGGAGGAGGAATATTTTCCACAAGAACAACCTATTCCTAAACCAAAATCACATTGTCCTAATAGGCTAGAAGCTAATAAGACTTACACCATCTAAGATAATTACCTCTTAGATGAACTCAAAATATTATGTGTCAAAATCCCTATCCTCCAAGATATTAAGGATATTCATGTCTACAATAAGTTCATAAAAGAAGAATTCATTAAGAATATAGGAAGAAAAAAAAAATATTCTCCTATAGTAAATGTAATAGGGTAACTTGCAAATCTTATGTTAGGAAAAATATTTGTTCCTATATACTTAGATCCAAGTAGTCCAGTTTTATATGTCTACATCAGCAAAAAGTTTATTTAGAATACTCTAATAGATCTAGGGTCAACCATCAACATTGAAAAAGGATATTATGTATCCTAGACCATAGGTAACTATTGATACACACACCTACTATACTCTAAATAGCATATAGATTAACTATAAATATTGAAGGAGTATTAGAGGATGTAACACATTGATTCATGTGAGTAACTAATAGATTTTATACTACTTTAAACTAAATCCAACATGAATGGGTATGACCTCATTTTAGGAAGATCTTGGTTGGATATAGTTGATGCATATATCAATTGTATTGAAGGAAACATGACCATTGCAAATGGTCAACCTCAAAACAAAATTTTCCTCTACCCCCCTGCCAAGCCACTCATTAATAGTAAAATACCTATGTGGGTAGGACACGAAGAAGGAGAATAAATTTGTAGGAAATAGTACACCTTATCCTTAGAATTGAAATAGTCATGTCCATGAAAAATGCATATGAATACACTTTCATTTTCAAATTACATGAAAATTTTTTATCCAAGCTTTGTGAAAATTAAATAGTATACCAGCTAAGGGGAAGTGAGATAGTCTAAGGTTCATATTTTGAAAGAGGTTCCTTGGAAATATTTACTTGGAAATCTTCCCCTCTAAAACTCTCAAAATAAACACTAATTTGATTGTTGTCTAAGAATTATAGTCACTAATTATTCTTAGAAATGAAACAACAATATTATCATGGGATTACAAAGACAAGTAAGGTGTTCATCCAAATACTTATACACACCATATCTACATCAAGGATGAATCTACACTGATTAAGCATTGTTAAAGAAGAATTAACCCTACCTTAAAAGATATAATCAAAGTAGAATTAGTAAAACTTTTAGATGAAAGATTCCTCTACCCAATATATGAAAGTGAATGGGTTTCACCATTGATTATATTTCCCAATAAAAATGGAAAATGGAGGGTGTGTTTATATTACAAAGAGATCAATAAGGCCAAAATAAATGACCACTTTCCCTTACCTTTCATTGATCAAGTACTAGATTCTTTAGCAAGTAAAAGGTACTTTTCATTTTTATATAGGTTTAGTGGATATAACCATATACATATCTCCTTAAGGACTTAGACAAAATTACTTTTACTTTCCCAGGGGAACATTTTCCTACAAGGTCCTTCCCTTTGTCCTATGTAATTCTCTTGCAACCTTCCAATGAGTTGTCCTCGTCATATTCTCATATCTAGTCCATGGCACTATAGAAATAAACATGTATGATTTCACCACCTTAAAATTCATAACTTCCAATTCAACCACCAAAAATGTCATGCACCGACCCCACATAGTGAGCAGTGACTGGGGCCAATGTTGAAATTTATTCAATATGTGCTTGTATGCATCGAAATTTGACATTGTTAGACTAGACACATGCCTTGACGGTATGGGAGGATTTCAAGACTCAAGGATGTATGATCTCATAAAGAAAAATTTTGAAAAAATTTCAATGTTGGCCCCATTCACAGGTCGCTGTTGTCCATCATGTACTCTAGCCCTAATACAATGTCTTTTAATAGTTGTTTCCTTTAAAATTCGACCGATCAGAAAATTAAAATGAAATAAGGACAAGATGAGACGATATATAGAGTGGGTATGTGAGTGATCTTTGAGTATACAAAAAAATATCTCTTCCATGCCATACACAACACAAGGGAAAATGTTTCCTTTCTCTACTCAAGAATCTCTCAAGCATCTGCTTCTTTTTCAGTGCCCTCATGTAGGCAAAAATAGTCCAATCCATTGATTGTTTTATGGGAAAGCTAGTGGAGTATTTCCTTATCTCTTAAATAATTAATAAGCAATTACTTCATGGGCATGGGGTTAAAGTTTTTCTAATTTTCCTTGCCTCTATGCTTATCTACAACCATCTATCTCTCTTCCAAGGTTTTCTATTCCATCATTGTTGCATTAGTTTTGGTCATTTCTAAATTTGGATTATTGAGTAACTAAGGGGAATATAGTGTGGGGGTTATGTGAATAATGGTGAGAATGATCACAAGAGAATTTACATGAGGTAGGAGAATGCGTGAATGACTCACACTTATTGAAAATGTTTAAATTCCCTATTGATGTGGTGATTTCTTTAATGTTGTAGGATATCAAAGATGTGTCATTGGGAATAAGTGGACATATGTTGGTGAGAACGATGTCATCATCTCATAATATTCGCTCACATATTATTTATAGGACGATGTCATCAACTCATCATTTTTATTACTATTTTCATTCACCCACCACAAATGTCATCTTGCACCGACCCCACATAGTGAGCAGTGAATGGGGACAACGTTGAAATTTCTTCAAACTATACTGAATGTATGCGTCAAAATTAGACATGGTTAGACTAGACACATGGCTTTAAGGTATGGGATGGTTTCAATACTCAAGGATGTATGATGTCCCCACATAATCTTTGAGATCATCCACATTTGCATCAACGTTCATCATGTTTCACCTTGCATTGTCATCATTCGTCATTCCCTTCTATAGAATCATTGTCGAAACTATCTTGAAATTTGTCATGGAACTTCAAATACACCCATCACAAATTTATTCCACTGACCCCACACAATGAGCAATGAATGGGGCCAATGTTGAAATATTTTCAATCTGTGCCCGTATGCATTGAAATTTGACATGGTTAAACTAGATAGTTGCCTTGAAGGTATGGGATGGTTTCAATACTTAAGGATGTTTGATGTCCCCGCATAATATTTGAGATAATCCATGTTTGCATAAACGTTCAATATAATGGATGTCTCATAGTGTGCATAGTGAATGGGGCATGCCTTGAAGGTGAATGAGCATAGTGAAATTTCTTCCACCGACCCCTAATAGTGAGCAGTGAATGGGGACAATGTTGAAATTTATTCAATATATCCATGTATGCATCAAAATTTGACATGGTTAAACTAGACACATGCCTCTACGATATGGGAGGGTTTTAAGACTCAAGGATGTTTGATGTCTGGACCACATAATCTTTGAGATCGCCCATGTTTGCAGCAATGTTCATAATGGGGCGTCTCATATTTGTCAAAGTTTCCATCCGTAGAATCTTTGTTGGTACTCTCTTGAAATTTCATGGAACTTCCAATTCAACCACCACAAATGCCATGCACCGACCCCACATAGTGAGCACTAGTGAATGGGGCCAACGTTGAAATTTCTTCAATATGTGCCTGTATGCATCAAAATTTGACATGGTTAGACTAGACACATGCCTTGACGGTATGGGAGGGTTTCAAGACTCAAGGATGTATGATGTTCCGACCAAATAATGGGAATCTCATTGTCAAATGTTGTTGTTTCCATCTGTAGAATCTTTGTTGGAACTCTATTGAAATGTCATGGAACTTTCAATTCAACCACCAAAAATGTCATGCACCGACCCCGCATAGTGAGCAGTGAATGGGGCCAACATTGAAATTTCTTCAATATGTGTCTGTATGCATCTCAATTTGACATGGTTAGACTAGACAGATGCCTTGACAGTATGGGAGGCTTTCAAGACTCAAGGATGTATGCTTTTATACAAAAACATTATGAAAACATTTCAACGTTGGCCCCATTCACAGGTCACCGTTGCCCATCATGTATATTATTTTCTACAAATTCCTCTACAACTACCCTCTTATCTTCTATTAGTTATGCATTATCAAATTAAAGAGAAATATGTTCAAATCATGTGTAGATGAGTAACTGTGAAAATGTTATTTTATACTAAGGTTTAGGATGTGTAAAAAGTTCCAACAAGCTTCAACTTATTGTCGGTGATGTTCAACCCTAGATTAAAGAGGTGGGGAGAGAGGCATGGACTTGCGTGGGTGACAACCATTGTAAGTAAGCATGTAAAACCCACCATTGCATATGCAATTTGTTTTAGACATCAAAACTAGTGTTGTGGGTTACTAGTTCATCTCCTTAACTAAGATATATCATGGAAACGCCATATTTGTTTATTTCCCAAGGAAAACCTTGTAGGAAAACCTAAGGGATGCTTCCCCACCCAAGGGATGCTTCCCCACATTCATGGATATCATCCCTAGTAAACCCGTCGACATAGAATAGTGCACCTCACCTAGGGGGGTTTGAACCGGGAATGATGCAGGAGCATCGCCGACTCATCAAGCGAGCCAGCGCAGAAGCGGAAGGACAGCTGGAAGGCGTCTAGCACAAATTTTGAAAGCACCTTAAAACTATTGCGCGAACATTTATGTGATAATTTAATGAGGTTCACTTTATGTATTGTAATGATCCTTGAGCAGATAGCTCTCGTCCTTAAGTAGATAGATGACATTTAATATATTTAATGCAGGTAGATAGGATTTTAATTCGAGATTTGACAGTTTAGGAACTGGAGGGAAAACAGATATAGACACCCTCATTGTATCATTGTAACATTAGCCTAAGCATAGAAGGGAGGAGGAAGAGCAAGCAGAGAGCTATGTAGAGAACACCCATGTACTGATATTTGAACTAATAGAAGAAGATTGGTTCAAATTCATGGTTTGGTGTCTGATTCTCTGTGTATTGATGTTATGCTCATGAATGTTTATTTCCTGTTATGCATTTACTTTATATGCTGTGTATATGATTTCATGGTTGAATTGAAGTCTGAAGGGAAGAAGGAATGAGTTTCAATTGTTTCTCTATTTGAGCCAGAGAATTCCTGCAAGGAGTGCAGTTGAAATCGTTCGCAAGGAGTGCGTTGACAGAAGGCTCAGATAGTTTAACTCTTGTTCTCACTCACCCAAAAGATAAATTGGGTTATACGAGCCGTGCAAGGAGTGCGCAGGCCAGGTAAAATTCTCAGGGTTGTGAACCTGAGTGAAGTAGTGAAGGACTATTGTTGCAGGGGTGCGCAGAGTCGATAAAATTCAACACTTAGACGTGGGTGGAGGTTTGCCGCAAGTAGTGCGTGCGAGAGTTTTTCGAAGGGCCTGAAGGTCGTGGGAAAAGCTCAAGAAGGATAGGCCTTCAAATTCATTGAAGGACAGTGCAAGGAAGCTGATACTTGACGGAGAGCAGAAGCGTTGCAAGTTTTCACACAAGGAAAGCAAGTTCCACAAAAGGAACATAGTCATTTCACAGAATTCATCAGGAAGGAACGGACGGTCGGAATTCCCCAAGGATAATTCGAGAATCACCATAAGCTGATAGATCTTGGAAAGGTGTAGGGAAGATACGGCAACGTATTCCCAAAAGGTTCCAAGCTCAAGAGGTGCGGAGCCATTGATCAGGACCACGAGGGTCGTTGGATTCACACGCATATCATGGATCGGGGTTTCGTGAGTCAAAGCTCTAAATTATTGCAACGAGAATTATGATATCGTGAGCCACGATATCCCGATGAGCCCAAAACCGTCCATCAGTGGGGACGTGTGTCAAAAGGTTTGACGAAGTCAGGGTTCGGAGCATCAGAGATTCGGAGATAGGATACTTTTGTAGCTTGGAATCGCGAAACGCGATATCCCAACGGGAGAGCTGTGTGGGACCACAAGAGTCAAAGTGGAAGACAGGTGGCATAAGTCGTCGGGGTTTCACAGCGAGAAGTGCCAAGACATTGACATTAGGGTTCGTGATCCCGTGAATTTCAAAATCCTGACAAAAGTGACGGGAAGTGGAAAAGTCAACTCGCACATGTGCGTCGGAGTTTCGGTGTATCGGGCATCGGGAGTCGGTAAGATGAGTTTCTTGGTGTCACGAGTACCAAAATCGTGATAGGGAAGTCCCGATAGGTAAGGGAGAAGGCCAGCGTTGACTGGTCATTGGGTCTTGGGGATTCGAGAGCCCAGGGATCGACCTTTGACATCACGAAGTCGCAAGGTATGATTCCCCGATAAGTAAAGAGAGGGGGGGGATTGCGCGAGAAGATCTATGGGAGCAGATTTCCCAATAGGGAAATAGAAGAACCTTGGCATTCTTCGGGTCAAGGAAAGAGAATATCCTGTGTGTGTGTGCGTGGACCTTCCGACCTGCGGGTGGTGAAGGGTTGCGTTGAGATCAAGTGGTATCAGAGCCCAGAAATACTCTTTGCTTTCTGTAGCAGAGAAGGGGAGAGTTCACCATGCTGCCTAGGAGAAGGGACGTGCAGTCACCCGATCCAAAGGATAGGGAAATGCAGCGACGAAGAGGCAGGCAGATGGTGGATCCAGCCATAGAGCGGAAAATGCGTGATCTCTGAGCTAGACTTGAAGACATGGAGACAACGCAAATACACACAGCCAGTGCCGGGGATCTGAGTGATTCCGAGAGCGAAGTTGAGGCTGAACGCGAAGAAGAAGTTGCAGCCGAGGATGCAACCAATGAACTTCTAATCAAAGCTATTGCGTGGATGGGTGCGAAGACGAAGATGGACATTCCAGTTTATGAGGGGAATCTGGATGCGGAAGAGCTTTTAGATTGGATTAGAGCTCTGGATACATACTTCGATTATGAAGATGTTGAAGAGGATAAGAAAGTCAGGCATGCTGTCACGAGATTGAAGGGACACTCAGCATTATGGTGGGATGAGCTACAAGCAGATAGACGCTGCAAGGGCAAGCAGAAAATCAAAATTTGGGATTGAATGATTGCAAAGATGAAGGAAAAGTTCATCCCTAGAGATTATCAAATCACGTTGTTCAGGAGAATGTAGAGCCTGAGACAGAAGCTGATGACAGTGAAAGAATACATGGAGGAATTCTATCGGCTGAACATCAGGGCAGGTCATCAGGAGAGCGATGATGAGAAGGTTTCCAGGTATATGAACGGTCTGAGATATGATATCTAGGACGAGATGAGCATGGTAACCATATGAACTGTGGAGGATGCTTATCAGATGGCTCTGAAAGTTGAAGAGAAGCTGAGCCATAAGCAAGGTCAGCGAGGGCGAGGCAGGAGTCAGCCAAGAGGCAAGGCAGTTGCCCAGGAAAGAAACCAGAAGCCCAAGGATGACTGGAAAAATCCTTAGGCTCGTACCGAGAGAGGTGGAAGTTCACAGCGAGGGCAGTATGTTGAGTAGAAAGAAAAACATACAGAGCAAAGCGGAGGATATGCCAATAACAATATGTTTCCTCGTACCAGAGGTAGAGGAAGAGAAAGAGGTGGAGTAATCACTTGCTTCACGTGTGGGAAAAATGGGCACAAGTCATTCGAGTGTCTAGATAAAAAGAAAGATGGAGGAGAAGCTCACATCACCGAAGCGCAGAGGCGGGATGTTGAGGCAGAAGATGCAAAAGGTGGAAGGTCATTGATGATACATAAAGTTCTCTTAACACCTGAGAAAGAGGTGGAAAATTCCGTCCAAAGGACTAGACTTTTCAGAACAGCTTGCAAGACCAAGGACAGGGTGTGCAAGGTTATCATGGACAGCGGTAGCACAGATAATCTCATTTCAACCGAGATGGTAGAGAAGTTGGAGCTGTAGATGACTGATCATCCAAGCCCATACAAAGTTTCGTCGTTACAGAAAGGACACCAGGTAACTGTTACTAAACAATGCTTGGTTGAATTCAAGATAGGAGGGTATAACGATAAAATACTCTGTGATGTTATTCCTATGGATGTCTGTCATTTATTGCTGGGAAGACCATGGCAATATGATAGGAATGTGATTCATGACAGGAGAATGAATACATATACCCTAGAGAAGAATGGGAGGACACACATGTTGCTTCCGATAAAGGATAAGGAGGTGAAGCCGGAAGTAAGCAACACTGTACTTCTCATGAGTGGGAAGGAACTTATTAATGAGGTTAAGAAGAAGGAAGATCCTCAATTCTTTGTGGTCAGGAAACTGAGGATTGTTCTGACTAGTACAAGAGTGGGTGATTTACCGGATGAAGTTCAGGAACTGCTGGAAGAGTTCGCTGACATTATAGTGGACGAACGACCTCATTGTTGCCACTGGTCAGGAGTGTGAGTCATCATATTGATCTCATACTAGGAGCCAGTTTTCCAAATAAAGCCGCGTACAAATTGACGCTGCAGGAGAATGAGGAGGTTAAAAGGCAAGTCTGGGAGTTGTTGGATAAAGGTTTGGTCAGAGAAAGCTTGAGTCCGTGTGTTGTTCCAACAGTACTCAGTCCAAAAAAAGACAGAGGCTGGAGGATGTGTACTGACTCAAGGGCGATTAATAAGATAACTATCAGGTACAGATTTCCATTGCCAAGGATGGATGATCTGATGGATTGCTTGAGCGGAGCAAAATACTTTTCAAAGATTGATTTGAAAAGCAGATATCACCAAATTCGCATGAGGGAAGGTGATGAATGGAAAACAACATTCAAGACAAATGAAGGTTTGTATGAATGGCTTGTTATGTCGTTTGGCTTAACAAATGCGCCAAGTACCTTTATGAGGTTAATGAATGAAGTCCTGAGGGAATTCATCGGGAAATTCGTCATTGTGTATTTGGATGACATACTGATTTATAGTAAATCAGTGGTAGAACACTTGAAGCATTTGGCCACAGTGATGCAAAAGCTACAACAGAAGAAGCTATTGATTAATATGAAGAATTCCTCATTCATGAAGACAGAACTCATTTATTTGGGATTTGTTATATCTGCAAATGAAATGTAGATGGATCCAGATAAGGTGGAAGTGATAAAAAATTGGCCATCACCGAGAAATATTTTTAAGGTGAGAAGTTTTCATCGACTGGCTAGTTTCTACCGAAGGTTCATCAGGAATTTCAGTGGGATTAGTGCAGTGATGATGGACACAGTGAAGAAAATACATAAATCTTTTCACTGGACAGCAGAGGCTGAGAAGAGTTTCAATCTGTTGAAGCGGAAGATCACAGAACAACCGGTTTTGGTGTTGCCGGATTTCCAGAAGACATTTCAGGTGAAATTTGATGCAAGCGGGTTTTCCATAGGAGTGGTCTTGAGTCAGGAAGATAGACCGATTGCATATTTTAGTGAGAAGATGAATGAGATGAAATTGAAGTACTCCACTTATGATAAGGAATTCTATGCCATTATCCAGGCATTGAAAAAATGGAGGCACTATTTGATTCCGAAGGAATTTGTTTTATACAGTGATAACCATGCATTACAATTTGTGACTCAATAGGAGAAGTTGAATCATAGGCACGTTAAGTGGGTTGAATACATGCAGAATTTCACTTTTGTAATTAAGCATATTTCTGGTATCGCTAACAAGGTGGCTGATGCTTTGAGCAGGAAATGTTTGCTGATGCAGGAGTTCAAAGTCAGGACGTTAGACTTTGATGATCTCAGGGACATGTATGCAGATGATCCAGATTTTAAGGAAGCGTATGAATCAGTTGAGAACCCAGTTCTCAGAGACAAAAGCCAGTGGATAGAGTACGTGATCCAGGAAGGGTTGTTGTTTAAGGGCAATCAATTGTGTATTCCAAAATGCTCCATGATGGAGAACCTGCTGAAGGAGAAACACAGTGGAGGATTGGACGGACACTTTGGTCATGACAAAACATTCGCGAAGCTGAATGAGTCATATTTTTGGCCAGGGATGTGATCAGAGGTCAAACGGTTTGCAGACAGATGCAGGATTTGCCAACATTCAAAGGGAAGAAAGCAGAATGCAGGATTCTATCAACCATTGCCCATACCTGAGAGGCCATGGGATGGAATCAGCATGGATTTTGTATTGGGGTTGCCAAGGACGCAAAGAGGATTTGATTCGATCTTTGTGGTAGTGGATAGGTTTTCCAAGATGGAACATTTTATCCCATGCCAGAAAACCAGTGATGCAACTCACATCGCAAATATGTTTTTCAAAGAGGTCGTTCGACTTCANCGAACGACCTCTTTGAAAAACATATTTGCGATGTGAGTTGCATCACTGGTTTTCTGGCATGGGATAAAACCAGTGATGCAACTCACATCGCAAATATGTTTTTCAAAGAGGTCGTTCGACTTCATGGCTTACCCAGGAGTATAGTTTCGGACAGAGATACAAAGTTCGTGGGACATTTCTGGAGGACACAGTGGAAGAAGATGGGGACTAACTTCATGTTTAGTTCTTCTTATCATCCTTATATGGATGGGCAAACAGAAGTGGTGAACAGAAGTCTGGGAGACTTACTGAGGAGCTTGGTGATAGAGCACCACAGCCAGTGGGACCATATATTACCATAGGCAGAGTTCGCATATAATGACTCAGTGAACAGGAGCACAGGAAAAAGTCCATTTCGAATTGTGTATGGCATGCAGCCGAGAGGAGTTTCTGAATTGAGAGATTCGGAACAGACTGCGACTAGGAGTGCAAGTGCCGAAGAATTCGTAGAAGCGATGAAGGAACTTCACAGCCAGGTGAAGTAGCGACTGCTAGATTCAAATCGCGAATATAAGCGCAGATCCAACCAGCAGAAGAGACAAATTCAGTTTGAGGTTGGTGAATTATTTCTGGCACATTTGAGGAAAGAGAGGTTCCCGAGGGGAACACACAATAAATTGAAAATGAAGAAAATCGGACCCTGCAAGGTCTTGAAGAAATTGGGGGAAAATGCTTATGAGATCGAGTTACCGGATGGGATCGAAATATATTTGATATTCAATATTGCAGATTTATATCCATATAAAGCTGAGGAAGCAGGAATGGAAGGTGAACAACCAGGGGTTCAGTGGAAAAAGCAGATGTCGATTGCAGAAAAGCCACAGATGGAGTAGATACTGGATAAACGGGTCAGTAAGAAGACCAGGAGGAAAGAATACTATGAGTATCTGGTCAAATGGAAAGGCCATCCAGTGGAAGATGCCAGCTGGGAGAATGAAGCAAAGATTCAAAAGCATGGACAGACCGTGTAGGAGCCCATGAAAGTTTTCAAGCCGAGGAGTATGATGCAGGAGCATCGTTGACTCATCAAGCGAGCCAGCGCGGAAGCGGAAGGACAGCTGGAAGGCATCTAGCACAAATTTTGAAAGCACCTTAAAACTATTGCACGAACATTTATGTGATAATTTAATGATGCACACTTTATGTATTGTAATGGACCTTGAGCGGATAGCTCTCGTCCTTAAGTAGATAGACGACATTTAATATAGTTAATGCAGGTAGATAGGATTTTAATTCTAGATTTGACAGTTTAGGAACTGGAGGGAAAACGGATATAGACACCCTCATTGTATCATTGTAACATTAGCCTGAACATAGAAGGGAGGAGGAAGAGAAAGCAGAGAGCTATGTAGAGAACACCCATGTACTGATATTTGAACTAATAAAAGAAGATTGGTTCAAATTCATAGTTTGGTGTCTGATTCTCTGTGTATTGATGTTATGCTCATGAATGTTTATTTCCTGTTATGCATTTACTTTATATGATGTGTATATGATTTCATGGTTGAATTGAAGTCTGAAGGGAAGAAGGAATGAGTTTCAATTGTTTCTCTATTTGAGCCAGAGAATTCCTGCAAGGAGTGCAGTTGAAATCGTCCGCAAGGAGTACGTTGACAGAAGGCTCGGATCGTTTAACTCTTGTTCTCACTCACCCAGAAGATAAATTGGGTTATACGAGCCGTACAAGGAGTGCGCAGGCCAGGTAAAAGTCTCAGGGTTGCGAACCTGAGTGAATTAGTGAAGGACTATTGCTGCAGGGGTGCCAGAGTCGATAAACTTCAACACTTAGACGTGCGTGGAGGTTTGCCGCAATTAGTGCATGCGAGAGTTTTCTGAAGGACCTGAAGGTCGTGGGAAAAGCTCAGGAAGGATAGGCCTTAAAATTCGTTGAAGGACAGTGCGGGGAACCTGAGACTTGACAGGGAGCAGAAGCGCCTCAAGTTTGCACGCAAGGAGAGCAAGTTCCACAAAAGGAACATAGTCATTTCGCAGAATTCATCAGGAAGGAACGGACAGTCGGAATTCCCCAAGGAGAATTCGAGAATCACCATAAGCCGTTAGATCTTGGAAAGGTGTAGGGAAGATACGGTGACGTATTCCCAAAATTTTCCAAGCTCAGGAGGTGCGGAGCCATTGATCAGGACCACGAGGGTCGTTGGATTCACACGCATATCGTGGATCGGGGTTTCGTGAGTCGAAGCTCTAAATTTTTACAAAGGGAATTGCGATTTCGTGATCCGTGATATCCCGATGAGCCCAAAACCATCCATCAGTGGGGACGCGTGTCATAAGTTTTGACGAAGTCGGGGTTCGGAGCATCGGAGATTCGGAGACAGGATACTTTTGCAACTTGGAATCGCGAAACGCGATATCCCGACGAGAGAGCTGTGTGGGACCACAAGAGTCAGAGTGGAAGACATGTGGCATAAGTCGTCGGGGTTTCACAACGAGAAGTGTTGAGACATTGACATCAGGTTTCGCGATCCCGTGAATTTCGAAATCCCAATAGAAGTGACGGGAAGTGGAAAAGTCAACTCACACGTGTGCATCGAAGTTTCGGCGTATCGGGCATCGAGAGCCAGTAAGATGAGTTGCTTGGTGTCGCGAGTAACAAAATCACGATAGGGAAGTCCCGATAGGTAAGGGAGAAGGTCAGCATTGACTGGTCATCAGGTCTCGGGGATTCGAGAGCCCAGGGATCGACCTTTGACATCACGAAGTCACGAGGTCCGATTCCCCGATAAGTAAAGAGAGGGGGGGGATTGCGCGAGCAGATCTGTGGGAGAATATTTCCTGACAAGGAAATAGAAGAACCTTGGCATTCTTCGGGCCGAGGAAAGAGAAGATCCTATGTGTGCGCGTGGACCTTCCGACCTGTGGGTGGTGAAGGGCTGCGTTGCGATCAGGGAACCTACTAGAACATAATTGAAACCCCATATTAAATATACACTTAACTAATTCAATTAGACCATTACAAAGAACACAACCATAAACCAATAACTACATCTTTTTTTTTTCTCCAAAAAAACATATATTTATTATTTCAATTAGAAATGTAAAATATACATCGGTTTGTTCTCGTGAGCACTTAAAATTTCTCCTTAATGAGCTTGTCCAACAAAAAAAAATGCTTCTTCTATGTTCTTTCTAACATACTTGAAAATACATAGTTAGACTAAAATTAAAAGATCTCTCCAAGCAGATCTGGCTAGGGTTTACTTTCTCTGCAGTTTCTTATGCTTGACCTCTTTCACATGGTTCCCATGGAGGGGTCCAACCCGCTTCCCTTCTCTCAACCATCCAATGGTATCATGCATAGTATTTCTTCCCATGGAAAACCCACCCCTCTCTCTTCTTCTCAAGGAATTCACACGACAACAAGCCCTCTCTCTTCTTTCCCATTGAAAATATGTTTTTCAATAGTTGGATACCTATGGTTCTTAGGGAGGAGGTGCCTATACTCATCAAACACCACCTATCTTCCTTTGTAACAAATTTTTTCGTAAATGCACACACAAAATGATAGGAATGAATGTCCTCTTAATATCATAGAAATCTATGGAATTTATAAAGAGGAACATCAAAATAACAAAAAACAATCTTACCAAGTATTAAGGCTACTTACCAGATATCTTAAGAGAATATGGAGCCACTATGCTTCATCAACCAAAGGAGGCAAGGAATAGCTCGACCATTTCAAATAGGTATGCCTTATTCCCATCCTCAATAGTCTTCTAGATATAAAGAAAAAAATCATACTCAACCTTGGTATCATTCCAATCAACCTTTCTAGCAAGTGAAAAATCAATGGTAGTACCAAAACCATCCTTAACCATTCCAACATTTCTTTCAATCATTTGCATCTCAACCTCGAAGGTAAAACTACCATTGGAGTAAATATCCATAAGGGTGGAGACCCCAAACCCAATAAAAACATGAATTTCTCCTACCTCCACCACAATAAATGAATTCTTCAACATGAAGTAACCAACAAATCCCAAAACAACCCTAGTTTCTTACCCATCCAACACCCAATCCAAACGATAGTCAGGTCCAACAAGTATACAATAATGATATGACCACCTACAAAACCTACTATATGGATCTTCAAGAGATCATTCTAATATCGTGGAAGGTACTAACAACCCCTCCCCTTTTTTATATCCCATAGAGGATAAGGGCTTTAAGGAGGAGGAATATTTTCCACAAGAACAACCTATTCCCAAACCAAAATCACATTGTCCTAATAGGCTAGAAGCTAATAAGACTTACACCATCTAAGATAATTACCTCTTAGATGAACTCAAAAAATTATGTGTCAAAATCCCTATCCTCCAAGATATTAGGGATATTCATGTCTACAATAAGTTCATAAAAGAAGAATTCATTAAGAATATAGGAAGAAAAAAAAAATATTCTCCTATAGTAAATGTAATAGGGTAACTTGCAAATCTTATGTTAGGAAAAATATTTGTTCCTATATACTTCGATCCAAGTAGTCCAGTTTTATATGTCTACATCAACAAAAAATTTATTTAGAATACTCTAATAGATCTAGGGCCAACCATTAACATTGAAAAAGGATATTATGTATGCTAGACCATAGGTAACTATTGATACACACACCTACTATACTCTAAATAGCATATAAATTAACTATAAATACTGAAGGAGTATTAGAGGATGTAACACATTGATTCATGTGAGTAACTAATAGATTTTATACTACTTTAAACCAAATCCAACATGAATGGGTATAACCTCATTTTAGGAAGAGCTTGGTTGGATATAGTTTATGCATATATCAATTGTATTGAAGGAAACATGACCATTGCAAATGGTCAACCTCAAAACAAAATTTTCCTCTACCCCCTGCCAAGCCACTCATTAATACTAAAATACCTATGTGGGTAGGACACAAAGAAGGAGAATAAATTTGTAGGAAATAGTACACCTTATCCTTAGAATTGTGATAGTCACGTCCATGAAAAATACAGATGAATACACTTTCATTTTCAAATTACATGAAAAATTTGTATCCAAGTTTTGTGAAAATTGAATAATATACTAGCCAAGGGGAAGTGAGATAATCTAAGGTTCATATTTATTTGAAAGAGGTTCCTTGGAGATATTTACTTGGAAATCTTCCCCTCTAAAACTCTCAAAATAAACACTAATTTGATTGTTGTCCAAGAATTATAGTCACTAATTATTCTTAGAAATGACACAACAATATTATCATGGGATTACAAAGACAAGTAAGGTGTTCATCCAAATATTTATACACACCGCATTGACATCAAGGATGAATCTACACTGATTAAGCATTGTTAAAGAAGAATTAACCCTACCTTAAAAGATATAATCAAAGTAGAATTAGTAAAACTTTTAGATGAAGGATTCCTCTACCCAATATATGAAAGTGAATGGGTTTAACCATTGATTATATTTCCCAATAAAAATGGAAAATGGAGGGTGTGTTTATATTACAAAGAGATCAATAAGGCCAAAATAAATGACCACTTTCCCTTACCTTTCATTGATCAAGTACTAGATTCTTTAGCAAGTAAAAGGTACTTTTCATTTTTATATAGGTTTAGTGGATATAACCATATACATATCGCCTTAAGGACTTAGACAAAATTACTTTTACTTTCCTAGGGGAACATTTTTCTACAAGGTCCTTCCCTTTGTCCTATGTAATTCTCTTGCAACCTTCCAATGAGTTGTCCTCATCATATTCTCATATCTAGTCCATGGCACTATAGAAATAAACATGTATGATTTCACCACCTTAACATTCATAAATTCCAATTCAACCACCAAAAATGTCATGCACTGACCCCGGATGGTGAGCAGTGACTGGGCCAACATTGAAATTTCTTTAATATGTGCCTGTATGCATCGAAATTTGACATTGTTAGACTAGACACATGCCTTGACAGTATGGGAGGGTTTCAAGAATCAAGGATGTATGATGTCATACAGAAACATTTTGAAAACATTTCAACGTTGGCCCCATTCATAGGTCGCCATTGTCCATCATGTACTCTAGCCCTAGTACAATGTTTTTTAATAGTTGTTTCCTTTAAAATTCGACCGATCAGAAAATTAAAATGAAACGAGGATGAGATGAGACGATATATAGAGTGGGTCTGTGAATGATCTTTGAGTATAGAGGAAAATATCTCTTCCATGCCATACACAACACAAGGGAAAATGTTTCCTTTCTCTACTCAACAATCCCTCAAGAATATCCTTCCTTTTCAGTACCCTCATGTAGGCAGAAATAGTCCAATCCATTGATTGTTTTATGGGAAACCTAGTGGAGTATTTCCTTAGCTCTTAAATAATTAATAAGCAATTATTTCATGGGCATGGGGTTAAAGTTTTTCTAATTTTCCTTTCCTCTATGCTTATTTACAACCATCTATCTCTCTTCCAAGGTTTTATATTCCGTCATTGTTGCATTAGTTTTGGTCATTTCTAAATTTGGATTATTGAGTAACTAAGGGGAATATAGTGTGGGGGTTATGTGAATAATGCTGAGAATGATCACAAGAGAATTTCCATGAGGTAGGAGAATGCATGAATGAATCACACTTATTGAAAATGTTTAAACTCCCTATTGATGTGGTGATTTCTTTAATGTTGTAGGATATCAAAGATGTGTCATTGGCAATAAGTGGACATATGTTGGTGAGAACGATGTCATCAGCTCATCATATTCATTCGCATATTCTTCAGAGGACAATGTCATCAGCTCATCATTTTTATTACTGTTTTCCTTCACCCACCACAAATGTCATCTTGCATCGACCCCACATAGTAAGCAGTGAATGGGTACAATGTTGAAATTTCTAAAAACTGCACTGCATGTATGCATCAAAATTAGACATGGTTAGACTAGACACATGGCTTTACGGTATGGGACGGTTTCAATACTCAAGGATGTATGATGTCCCCACATAATCTTTGAGATCATCCACATTTGCATCAATGTTCATCATGTTGCACCTCTCATTGTCATCATTCATCATTCCCTTCTATAGAATCATTGTCGAAACTATCTTGAAATTTTTCATGGAACTTCAAATACACCCATCAAAAATTTATTCCACCGACCCCACACAGTGAGCAATGAATGCAGACAACATTGAAGTCTTTTCAATCTGTGCCCATATGCATCGAAATTTGACATGGTTAAACTAGATAGTTGCCTTGAAGGTATGGGATGCTTTCGATACTTAAGGATGTTTGATGTCCCCGCATAATATTTGAGATAATCCATGTTTGCATCAACGTTCAATATAATGGATGTATCATAGTGTGCATAGTGAATGGGGCATGCCTTGAAGGTGAATGAGCATAGTGAAATTTCTTCCACCAACCCCTCATAGTGATCAATGAATGGGGCCAACGTTGAAATTTATTCAATATATGCATGTATGCATCGAAATTTGACATGGTTAAACTAGACACATGCCTTGATGGTATGGGAGGGTTTCAAGACTCAAGGATGTTTGATGTCCCGACCACATAATCTTTGAGATCGTCCATGTTTGCAACAATGTTCATAATAGGGTGTCTCATATTTGTCAAATGTCGTTGTTTCCATCCGTAGAATCTTTGTTGGAACTCTCTTGAAATGTCATGTAACTTCCAATTCAACCACCACAAATGCCATGCACCGACCCCACATAGTGAGCACTAGAGAATGGGGCCAACGTTCAAATTTCTTCAATATGTGCATGTATGCATCAAAATTTGACATCGTTAGACTAGACACATGCCTTGACAGTATGGGAGGGTTTCAAGACTCAAGGATGTATGATGTTCTGACCACATAATGGGCATTTCATTGTCAAATGTCATTGTTTCCATCTATAGAATATTTGTTGGAACTCTGTTGAAATGTCATGGAACTTCCAATTCAACCACCAAAAATGTCATGCACCGACCCCACATAGTGAGCAGTGAATGGGGCCAACATTGAAATTTCTTCAATATGTTCCTGTTTGCATTGCAATTTGACATGGTTAGACTAGACACATGCCTTGACAGTATGGGAGGGATTGAAGACTCAAGGATGTATGCTTTTATACAGAAACATTTTGAAAAAATTTCAACGTTGGCCCCATTCACAAGTCACCGTTGCCCATCATGTACTCTAGCCCTAGTACAATGTCTTTTAATAGTTGTTTCCTTTAAAATTCGACCAATCAGAAAATTAAAATGAAACGAAAAGAGCCCTCGTACAATCTCTTTTAATAGTTGTACTCTAGACGAGAAGAACCGCAAACCATTTTTGAAGTGTCGTTATTATAGAAAACTTGTCGCAACATCCGTAAAATGCAACATATTTATAGATTTTATAAAGTCACAATTCCTATGATCATTGACCAAATCAAAGTTGACTTGGTCAAAATAGTGACCGTTGGAGGGGGAAACCTAGTTTCCACAATGTCGCAATTGTGACAACTATCTTCACAAACGTGGCAAGAGAGACGATTATGTCACAAACATGGCAAGAGAGATGACTATGTGGCAAACGTGGCAAGAGAGATGATAACGTGGCAAGAGAGATGAAAACATGGCAAGAGAGATGTCTATGTGGCAATAGAGACATTATCGGGCAATATGGTAAAAAAAAAAAATCCTTTATTTTTCGACAGTATGGCCAATTTTGTCCATAACACCGCAAATAGAATGTTGAAATTTTTACAATATCTACTAGTGGCATGAAATGTCCCATGCCCCCCAGTAGATAGTTTCATTACAGATGATCGCAAGCAGAGGTCACTGCCCGGATCGATCACTCGACAATCTGTCTCCTTTGCATAACATAGGAATCGGGCATGTGGCTTTCTTTATTTTTTTTCACTTGCTTCATCTGCCATGAAGCGAATTGCTAAGAAAACAAGCTCTACCTAAGAGTCGATCGCCCCAATATTTCTCATTGATTTAGGGAGGTTGGAGGAAATTATATAGAGTAAATAACCAACGAAATAGGTTTTGAATTTGGGCAGACCACTTTCTTTTGAGGATTCAAGATGTTGCACTACATTACATTAAATATATATCTATATCTGAGATTATGGCCCCGTTGACACTATGAACCAACGAATATGCTTTGGTATACCCCTTTTGCTTCTACAACGGAATTAGTTACTGCTTCCTCATTTCATTTGTCTTCTCCGTACGAACTATGACTACGTCTGTGATGGATCTGGTTCCACTCAATAGCAAGCAAGCAACATCAGCAGTGATGCAGTGCTTCTGATGCCAAATTTGAAAGTTATCTAAAATATTTTCCAACCAAAGTTTGTGCTTGCGCCCAACTTAAGGCAATAAATAAATCAATTCTTCCCTTCCCTTCCACCCTACCCCAACCAAAGGATGTAGATTTGTAATGTGTCTATCCTTCATAACTAACTTCCCCCTATCTTCTCTATCTGGCCAGCATCAAAAGAAGATTAATTTATAAATCCGTGGAGCTCATCAATCAATCTTATATGTTTGTAAAACTACTCAATCGATATGCTCGTATGGCGGTGTAACATGGCTCAAGCACACTATCGCATAAGGTCACAACATGTCTCAATATCACTCGTATGGTGGGAAATGGAATGGGTATGGTATCTCTCACCTAATCGTTTACTACACATAGCCCCACCACGTGGTAGCACCTCATCGTGGCACATATTGAACCACCCCTCCTGGTAGATGTTGTCATCCATCTGTTTCGTTGGACCACCCCTTTCAAAAGACATTGGTTGGCCATCAAATAAATCAATCACTCGGTGGGCTTGGCTTCTGTCATATGGTGGACTTGGTGAGGCTGTTGATGAAGGTTGAACCAGAAATATTAGAAATGCAAGTTTCTCATATTATAGAGGGGCGGAGTTGTCATCTTCGGCTGGGGAATCGGCCTGTAGGCTCTTGATATATGTTGAATTTGTGCAAGAAACGAATTGTGGCAAAGAAAAGAAAGACAAAGATAAGGCATTTACGTCTTATATAGATGAGAAAGTTTATTAGACATCAATAAAAAGTTATAATCAAAAGTACACAATAAAGTTTTTTTAAAACTTAAAATTAACTATTCTTATTTTCAAATTTTGTTAATTTTATTTGAAATTTAAATTTAAAAAATAAATTATTCAAAATAAATTTTGATTTTTACTCATATTGTATTTACCATAAACTTGAAAAAAATAGTTAAAAAATTTAAAATTCAATTAAGAAAAAATTTAAAAAAAAAAACACAATTATATTAAATTTTATAATAATGAAATTATTAATAAATAAAAGTATTATAAAACTTTTATTCATTTTAATTTGAATAATTAAAATTATTTATTTAAAAATACATGTTTAAAATTAAAATAAATATCTAGATTTTATTAAAATATCTATGAAAGCTAATGGTTATATGGAAGTTTGAGACCATAAAGTTTAAATTTTGTTAAAGTTTATTAAAATATGTAAGTGAATGGTTATATGGAAGCTTGAGATAGTAATTCAGAAGTTAAATTTTAAGAAAACAAAGTAAGAATTACGATAATTAAAGTTAATGGTATCATGAACATTTCATTTTAACATGATTAACCCTTAATAATATAATATATATATATATATATATATATATATATATATATATATATATATATATAACTAAATTACTTTTTAAGGCTTCTTCAAAATTTATAATATAAGCGCAATCTTAAGCCCGCCAACCCGGAAGTCTGGTTGTCAATTTGTATATTGCGGAACTTTGGTTATTGTTTGGAGGACACGGAACAATAGAAGCGCAATTTTGAGCCCACCATCCTGGGAACCTGCGATCGAAAAAGTGGCTAAGTATAGAATGAGGAAGTCGTCATTCGGACTTGTGATACAGAAGCATGACTATAAATGTGAACCCGTGAGTCCGCCAACCCGCACACCTAGACATTTTCGGAAAAACAACTAAGCAAAGTAACCAAAAAACGAAAATAGAGGGGAAAAAGAAATATATTTATGTTTATCCCTCAAAAAGCATCAAAATAGAAATAGCTCTCGCTAATAATAAATATTCCATTTATTTTTATTTGTATTTGTATTAAAGGGATTATTATTTGTAATAAATATTCATTTTTTAAATATATTTAATTAATAAAAATAGCAGAACCTGAACAAGATTAAGAGAAACTGCAATGTTGAAAAGTAAATAAAAAGAAAGCAATTATATAATTTGGTTGTGGCGATGTATTCTTTGGCTATGGCATTGCCACAAACGAATTTGAACTATTTAGTTTAAATGATATTAAATTAATACATCTGAGCATATTTTGCACTTGTCCATGATACAATTAAGCTGAGAATAATCTTGTTCTGCAAATATAACCTAAGGATAATTTTCAATCGTAAATTAACTTTGCACTTGTCCATGATATATTAATATTAATAAATATTCAATTTTTAAATATATTTAATTAGTAAAAATAGCAGAACATGAACAAGATTAAGAGAAACTACAATGTTGAAAAGTAAATAAAAAGAAAGCATTGATAGAATTTGGTTGTGGCGATGTATTCTTTGGCTTATGTGTTATATGTTCATGTACCTGGAGTTGTGTAACCAACACTAAATGGAAACAAAGGACCTAACGAGCTATGTGTCCGTTGATTATTGCTTATAACTTGGGCCAAACCGAAGGCAGCAATATGGGGTTCCAAATGTTAGTCCAAACTAAAATTCAATTATGAAAATATTAAAAGTACACAATAAAGTACACCGTAAAATTCAGTTATGTATTATTAAATTTTTATTCATTTTAATTTGAATAATTAAAATTATTTTTTAAAAAATACATGTTTAAAATTGAAATAAATATTTAGATTTTATTAAAATATCTATGAAAGCTAATGGCTATATGGAAGTTTGAGACGATAAAGTTTAAATTTAGTTAAAGTTTATTAAAATATGTAAGGTAATGGTTATATGGAAGCTTGAGATAGTAATTCAGAAGTTAAATTTTAAGAAAATAAAGTAAGAATTACCATAATTAAAGTTAATGGTAGCATGAACATTTCATTTTAACATGATCAACCCTTAATAATATAAAGTAACATTGTTTTGTTTTTATAACTAAATTGTTTTTTAAGGCTTCTTCAAAATTTATAATATAAGCGCAATCTTGAGCCCGTCAGCCCGAGAGTCCGCCTATCAATTTATATATTGTGGAACTTTGGGTGTTGTTTAGAGAACGCGGAACAATAGAAGCACAATTTTAAGCCTACTAGCCCGAAAACCCGCAATCGAAAAAGTGGCTAAGTATGGAATGAGGAAGTCGTCGGTCGGACTCGTGATATAGAAGCATGACTATAAATGTGAACCCATGAGTTCACCAACCCGTGCACCTAGACATTTTCAGAAAAATGAATAATAATAAACACAAAGATACAAATTATAATAAAATTAAACACAGTTATTATCGCATTCCAATTTTATTAGATATCACCTCATAAAAAGAACAAAGTTTATATTGATCATACATTTTTTTTTAAAAATGGATTTAACATCATTTAATAATTTTATGTAATTAAATTGTACAATATTATTATTTAATATTAATAATTAATATTTGAAAATAATATTTTTAGATAATGTTCGATAGTTGATAGGGATCACCATCCGTCAACAATATCTCTCATCAATAATTAATAGTTGTTTAAATTTTGTTAAAGTTTATTAAAATATGTAAGTGAATGGTTATATGGAAGCTTGAGATAGTAATTCAGAAGTTAAATTTTAGGAAAATAAAGTAAGAATTACCATAATTAAAGTTAATGGTATCATGAACATTTCATTTTAAAATGATCAACCCTTAATAATATAAAATAACCTTTTTTATTTTTATAACTAAATTACATTTTAAGGCTTCTTCAAAATTTATAATATAAGCACAATCTTGAGCCCACCAGCTCGGGAGTTCCCCTTTCAATTTGTATATTACGGAACTCCGGGTGTTGTTTGGAGGACACAGAACAATAGAAGCGCAATTTTGAGCCCGCTAGGCTAAGTATGGAATGAGGAAGTCTTCTTCCAGACTCATGATACAGAAGCATGACTATAAATGTGAACCCATGAGTCCCCCAACCCACACCTAGACATTTTTAGAAAAACGAACAATAATAAACACAAAGATACAAAATATAATAATAATAAACATAGTAATTATCCCATTCCAAGTTTATTAGATATCACCTCATAAAAGAGAACGAAGTTTATATCGATCATACATTTAAAAAAATGGATTTAACATCCTTTAATAATTTTATGTAATTAAATTGTACAATATTAATATTTAATATTAATAATTTAATATTTGGAAATAATGTTTTTAGATAATGTTAGATGGTTGATAGGGATCACCATCCTTCAACAATATCTCTTCTCACTAATTAATAGTTGAATAGCTAATTTATTAAAGGATAAAGATTAAACGAAGACAATTATTAGGTGTATCCCACCCTCCAATCTTACACCCTCCCTCATATTTTCAAAATAAAAAACACCTATCACTATAATTTAATATATCACACCTTTTAAATTCAATTAATATATTACTAATACAAACATGCAAAATATAATAATAATAAATACAATTTTTTTTATCCCATTCAAAGTTTATTAAAGTTTATTAGATATCACCAAAAAAATACAACCAAGTTTATATAGATGAGAAAGTTTATTAGACATCAATAAAAAGTTATAATCAAAAGTACATAGTAAAGTTTTTTTAAAACTTAAAATTAACTATTCTTATTTTCAAATTTTATTAATTTTATTTGAAATTTAAATTTAAAAAAAAAATTATTCAAAACAAATTTTGTTTTTTACTCAGAGTGTATTTACCATAAACTTAAAAAAATTAGTTAAAAATTTTTAAATTCAATAATAAAAATATTAAAAAAAACACAAATACATTAAATTTTATATTCTTATAAAACTAAGATAAATTTTATAATAATGAAATTATTAATAAATAAAAGTATTATAAAAAATTTATTCATTTTAATTTGAATAATTAAAATTATTTTTAAAAAAATACATGTTTAAAATTAAAATAAATATCTAGATTTTATTAAAATATCTATGAAAGCTAATTATTATATGGAAGTTTGAGACCATAAAGTTTAAATTTCGTTAAAGTTTATTAAAATATGTAAGCGAATGGTTATATGGAAGCTTGAGATAGTAATTCAGGAGTTAAATTTTAAGAAAATAAAGTAAGAATTACGATAATTAAAGTTAATGGTATCATGAACATTTCATTTTAATATGATCAACCCTTAATAATATAAAATAACTTTTTTATTTTTATAACTAAATTAATTTTTAAGGCTTCTTCAAAATTTATAACATAAGTGAAATCTTGAGCCCGCCAGCTTGGGAGTCTGGTTATCAATTTGTATATCTTAGAACTTTGGGTGTTGTTTGGAGGACACAGAACAATAGAAGCGTAATTTTGAGTCCACCAACCCAGGAACCCACGATCGAAAAAGTGGTTAAGTATGGAATGAGGAAGTCATCGGTTGGTCGGAAGCATGATTATAAATGTGAACCCGACAACCCACGCACCTAGACATTTTCGAAAAAACAACTAAGCAAAGCAACCAGAAAGCGAAAGTAGAGGGGAAAAAGAAATATATTTATGTTTATCCCTCAAAAATCATCAAAATAGAAATAGCTCTCACTAATAATAAATATACCATTTCTTTGTATTTGTATTTGTATTAAAGGGATGATTGTTTGTAATAAATGTTCATTAGTAAAAATATATTTAATTAGTAAAAATAACAGAACATGAACAAGATTAAGAGAAACTACAATGTTGAAAAGTAAATAAAAAGAAAGCACTAATATAATTTGGTTGTGGCGATGTATTCTTTGTCTATGGCATTGCCACAAATGAATTTGAACTATTTAGTTTAAATGGTATTAAATTAATACATGTGAGCACATTTTTCACTTGTCCATGATAATCTTGCTCTACAACTATAAGCTGGGAATAATCTTTCCAGGTAAATTAACTTTTAATTAACTCAACAAATTAACTTTTACTTTTTCTGGGTAAATTCATTTTAAGGCAAGGACTATGTTGTCATGCAACACTTGTTAGTTAATATTATCATTGGGGTGGATCTTTTTATATGTTACAATGGGATATTTTCCATGTTCCATCAAGGTTAATAGTAATGGTAATAAGTGTTTAATAATAGTAATGGTAATAAGTGTTTAATAAGTATAATTTAAATATAAATTTTTTAAAATTATTTTAAAATTATAATTAGATTTAATAAAATAATTGTATGATAATGTGTAAGAATTAATTATATAAATTATATGTAAAGATAATTTTAGATTTGTTTTTAATATTTACTTTATAATTTAGAAAATGTAGCTTTTAACTTTGAGATAAAGATATGGAAGCAACATTGGGAAACACCAAGAGATTTAAACTTGAATGAGGAATTAGAGGTAGAAAGCTTACAAAAAATGAGGATAAATTAAAATGGTCTAAAAACAAAGGTTATCGAAATTATACTACCAAATTAGGTTATGAAGCAAAGATAAAGGAAGTATAAGTAGGGGAAACTTAATGGTGGTGGAAGGTAGTTTGGAAGGTGAATAGTCCCCTAAACACTACATTTTTTTATAGTTAGCAGTGACCAACAAAACTCAAACCTAGGATAATGGACAAAAAGGAAACTCTCTAACTTGGGATGATGAAGTGAGATGAAGGAAGGTGGACAGAGGAAAAGACTATTTCGAAGGACCAAGGGGTAGGGTTTCCACTGGTTCGAAAGAAGGGATGTATTAGCATAAAACCTAAAGATGTTCGAATGGTGGTTGGTCAAATGTCAAGATGAAGGAAGTAGAGACTCCGATGTCAACGACACTAATTGGTTATTTTATGTGAAAAAATATTAAACAAGAGTCCTTACATAATTGGTTGGAGAAACAGTGGAAGCTTGAATTGGGCTATGTGTCTGCTTTCCATATATTGGCGAGGGGATGGGTGTGCTTATTAATGCATAATGAGGTAGATGCGAAGAAGATGATGGAGAAGGAGTGGATGTGGGGGCCCTTGAGCTTATGAATCAAGCCATGGAATCATGGTATGGAATCATGGTTTTGACGAACGATGAGAACCAAACTTTATCTAGAAGGTATGGGTGCTACTTCTCGGTATTCCATTGCAACTTTGGAACTATAGAATTTTGGAAGGAGTTGGAAATTCGTTGGGGCATTTTGTTAGGGACCTAACCTCTCCAACCCCTCATGTAGGTAGAATAATATATTTCCATGTAATAAAGGTCGATATTAATAAGGCCTAGCAATATGGAAGAATAAGTAAAATGTAAGAAGACCTAATAGAAGCTTCCACTTCTAGAAGGATCTTCCTCTAGATTTTTCTTTTGGGTAGATAGATTTAGTATAAATAGGAGTAGAGGGTATGAGAATTTGTTTCTTGAGAATTATTGTAATAGAGCGTTGCTCCGTTGGAGGTTTCCTCCTCAAAGAGGTATGTGAACATTGTTTCCTATCAATAAAGGTATTATTTTGTTGCTATGGTTTCATCTATTGTGTTGTTTTGTTGTTATTCTCTATAATATTTATGTTATCAGCTATTACAATAGATCTGGTACCTTAGAAGTGATATCAGAGCACTTTCTTTGGAAGAAAAGTGTGGGTTATTTTTTTTAGGGTAGAGACATATTTCGACGTCTTAAATCTACAGATATTTGTCATTCGGCACATAAATCCATGGTCGGGGAAGCATACAAGCAAGAAATACAAGTGGTACTTAAGCACACATTGTTAGCCACCCTTGTAACCCTTGTTGGTACCCCTTCAAGTGGTAGCGCATCAAACAACAACTATATGCAGATCGGCCTAGATATCCTAAAGGCCTCCATAGATAAACCAATTGGTCTCCTGACTGTTAGAGTGCCTTTGAGAACAACACTTGGGAAGATACTCTCTAGTACCTGCGTAGTCGGGTAGTATGACTAAGGGCACAATCTAGCCTCCTTAGTTGGTGGCCTAAGATATTGGGTCGAGTACTGCTGTTGGACCCCACACATATATCAGAGAGCTATAACATAGGGAAAACCCATGTATGTAGAAACCTTGAATACCCTAACTCTTGGGACGAAAAAAGACAGAGAACGGACAAGATCTACTGTCGTGCAACTTTACCTCCTACATTCTGGTTGCGAAATTACTACACATTTGTTCATCCTAATAATTTGGGCCTTTCAACACTGCGTTTTTCTTCAATTAGGAGTATAACTCTACAGGAGTTAAAAAAAAATAGTATAGTGGTCCCACCACACACTTATTTGGGACATATCCCACTAGATTCCTCTCTTCTCCCTGATTCTTATGGTACCTATCATTTTTAATAAAAAAAAAATTCTTGGACACAACCCCTTTTTCGGTACCCTTATTTGGCCCATATCCTATTGGATTCCCCTTTTCATCTTGATCACAGTGGTACCTATAACTTGACACCACTATTCTCAGTGTTCACACCCACCCCTCCTTCCCCCCTATCCCATTTTCCTGACCATTTTTCTAAATGGCCACCACCCACGCCCAAAAACTAAATGCATCGGTTGCTGACAACCTCCAGAACAAGGAGGAAATCAAGAATATCAATGCCAACATTAGATCACTCAATTCTCTTGTTCAAATACTCCAGGACCAATGTTCCCACATCAAAGTCTTCAAAGCCACACTTGAACAATTGATGGGTCCTTCCCCAAACCCTTCCTCTTTTGAACAACCATCCTATCAAAAAGACCATGAATCTTCCCTTACCAAGGTCCTCATACTACCCACCTTCCTTGATACCTACACATTCCCATTATTGAGGTGAACACATTTGATGGCTCGGATCCCACAGGCTAGGTTACGCAAATGGAACATTATTTCTCTTTGCATGGCATAACTAATGATTTAGCCAATCTTTGTTATGATATCCTACATCTGGATCTCAAACGTTGGCAATGGTGTAAATTACGTAAAAAGGCACGCCAAGGGTATGTTGCTTGGACGCAGTTTGTTGCAAGTATTTATGATCACTTTGACTTCGACACCCACCATTTAGGTTGTTTAACCAAGTTGAAGTTGTTTGGGATAGTGGAAGAATTTATCGTAGCATTTAAGCACTTGGATTTCAGAACGGAGGGTGTGTTAGATGCTTTCTTCAGGGAATGATTTATCAGTGGCATAAAATATTAAATATGTGCCCATGTTCTCATGCAACACCCCCAGACTTGGTTGGAAGCTACTCAACGAGCCAAGTAAGCACAATAGATTGTCTCCTCCCAGATTTGCAAACCATATGTTCCTCCTTGCCCTAAACCCACCAATTCCACCCCTTCTACAACTCCCCTCAAGATCTAGAAATTAACCAGGGCTGAAATGGTTCAACACCAACTCAAGGGTCTTTGTTATAATTGTGATGACAAACATTTTACAGGGCACAAGTGTAAGGAACATAATATTTTTATGGCCATGACTGAAAATATTTAGAAAGAAGAGGTCATTGTTTCACCTGTGGATGCAATGCCTCCCCATATAATCTGATCCCACCCTATGATCCACTAGAAGTTAAACCAGTGATTTCACTTAATGCCCTCACTATATTCTCTACTCCCCAGACCCTCAAAGTAATTGGTTACATTAAAAATAGAAAATTCATCATCCTCGTGGACAATGATAGCACCCATAATTTTATTCATCGCCACATTTCCCAAGAATTCAATTGTTACATATGTGTCGTCAATAATTTTCAAATCATGATTGCCAATGGAGTTTCCATGAAATGTGGGGGACGTTGTGAAAATTTTTGGCTCCAAATTGGTCAGTATCACCTGACATCCCATATGTTTGTTATAGACATGGGTGGTTGTGACATCGTTCTTGGTGCTAAATGGTTAAACACTCTCGGCCCCATTCTCATGGATTTGAAGGAATTAACCATGCAATTCCAATAGGAGGGACAACAATATAAGTTCCAAGGAATCACAGTAGGCTCCCCTAAGATCATCATTTCCCATCGCATGGAAAACACCTCAAAAAGGGTCATTTTGGCATTATTTCCCAACTCCACTCCATTCATACTTTTGAGACACCCTTTTTTCATCTCGACCTCCAATATATCCTCTCCCACAACCAAGTTGTTTTTACCACTCCCAAAGAACTTCCCCCTTCCCATAGAGTTCATGATCATTCCATTCCTCTCATACCAGGCAGTCTTCCTCCCAATGTTCACCTTTATCGTCATCTCTTTGCCCAAAAAAATAAAATTGAGAAAATTATACATGAATTTCTAGAAGCATGTGTTATCCTTCCTAGTACGAGCCCCTATTCTTCCCATGTGGTCATGGTACTCAAGAAAGAAGGTACTTGGCGTATGTGTCATGATTTTTTCGCCCTCAACAAACTCACAATCAAAGACAAATTCCCCATTCCTGTCATTGATGACCTCTTGGATCAATTGAGTGGTGCTCAATACTTCACCAAACTTGCTCTACGTTCTAGCTACCACCATATCCGTATGAAAGAAGAAGACATTCCCAAGACTACATTTTGAACTCATGAGGGTCACAATGAGTTCTTATTAATGCCCTTTGGCCTGTGTAATTCTCTCTCCACTTTCCAAAGTCTTATGAATCATGGATTTTTTCATTTTCTCCGTCATTTTGTCTTAGCTTTATTTGATGATATTCTCATCTATAGAAAAACTTGGACATCCCATCTCTCCCATGTGGATCAAGTTCTCCATCTACTCTCTAAGAAACAATGTTTCCCCAAACAATCTAAATGTGCCTTTGGAGCCTCAGAAGTGGAGTACCTGGGTCATATTGTCAACAAGGATGGTGTACAGGTGGATCCTAAGAAAATTGAAGCTAGGTAGGATTGGCCTCACCCTAAAACTCTTAATAACTTGCATGGTTTTCTGAGTTTAACGAGCTATTATCAGAATTTTGTTCAGAATTATGGAAAAATTGCAGCTCCTCTCATTGTTCTCCTTAAAAATAATGCTTTCACTTGGACTCCAATCATTGATCACTCCTTCCAAGCCTTGAAATATTCTGTGTGCTCGACCCTTGTCCTAGCACTTCTGGACTTCACAAATACTTTCATATTGGAATGTGATGCTTCCAGAAAAGGAATTGGGGTCATCCTCATGCAAGATGGCAAGTCTTAGGCCTTCACTAGAAAATAGCTTTCAGAGAGACATTTGGGCCAATCCATTTATGAAAAGGAAATGTTAGATATTATGTATGTTGTGGATCTCTGGCATCCTTATTTATTGGGAAAACGCTTCTAAATTAAAATAGATCATCATAGTCTCAAGTATTTTCAGGAATAATGAATTTCATCACCGAAGAAACAAAAAATGGTGACCAATCTATTTGGCCATGATCATCAGATAATTTACAAGAAGGAAAAGGAAAATGTAGTTGTGGAGATTCTTTCTTGAAGGTATGAAGAATACGGGTCCCTTTTATCCGTCTCCTTCATTTTACTAGATTGGCTCCAAGTTGTTCATCAGGAATGGCTCCAAGACCCCAAAGTTTCTAGCATGATCCATCAATTGCAACACAATTCTCCAACTTCTACAAGGTACTCTTGGCACAATGAATATCTTCTCTGTAAAGGTTTTTTGTATTTATGCAAACAATCATAACTTAAATCCATGGTGCTTTCTAAACTTTATGCTTCCCCCGCATATTTGTGACAGATGATCGGGTCCAACATTGTATTTCCCAGGCTTGACCACTACTTCAAACTTGAACTACTGAAAGAGAAACAAGTAGTGGTATATTATCCCTCCCAACACTCGATTATTGACCAAATACTTGAGCATGGAATGGTCAGTGAAGAATTTAAAAGGGATCCCCAAAAAGTAATGGCTGAAATTTTGCAAGGCATATAACATAGCGAGGCCCTCGCGCTCAATTATTTTCTAATTATTTTTGGCGTCGAATAGCTTGCAACTGGAAAAACAGACTGGCTGATCAATATTCCCTTCGCCTGGCTATGCAAGAATTTNGAAACAAGTAGTGGTATATTATCCCTCCCAACACTCGATTATTGACCAAATACTTGAGCATGGAATGGTCAGTGAAGAATTTAAAAGTGATCCCCAAAAAGTAATGGCTGAAATTTTGCAAGGCATATAACATAGCGAGGCCCTCGCGCTCAATTATTTTCTAATTATTTTTGGCGTCGAATAGCTTGCAACTGGAAAAACAGACTGGCTGATCAATATTCCCTTCGCCTGGCTATGCAAGAATTTCTCCCAATGCAATGGATAACACATCTACATGAACATGAAAGAGTGCCTTATACCAATCAGGAAAAACCAGAATCGACACAGTGACTAGTTTCTTTGTTAGAGTATCCAAGGCTTTGCGACATTCCTGTGTCCAGATGTACTTGGTATCTTTTCACAGTAGCTTCTCCAAAGGGGTTTCAATTTATTCATAGTTCTAAATGAACTGACGGTAGTAGCTGGTATGACCTAATGTTGCATGCAACTCAGGAACTGTATAGGGGGGCACCATATCTAGTATGGAGGTAATATTATCTTGGTTGACTAACAATCCATCCTTGCAAACTATATGCCCTAGTAGTGTTCCAAAATATGTACAAAAGATGCACTTCTTCAAATTTAGAGAAATCTGGAGATGATGACATTGATCTAGTATCAAGCAAAGCACTTGAATGTGTTCCTTTAGCAAACTGAACATTGTCCAGTCTTCCAAATAAACTTCAAGGAACTTGTGGATAAATTCTTTGAAGGATGCAACCATTATCCGGGAAAAAATTGCAGGTGCATCCTTCAGTCCATATGGCATCATGGTATAAGCAAAGGAACCCCACTCCATCACAAAAGTGGTTTGGCTTGATCATCTTCTGCGATATGAATGTGACGATACCTCGTGTTGTAACATAATTTAAAATTTTCATGATATTTAGAAATATCATGAATTTTTTTTTAAGTCTTAATAATTTATAGGTTGTTAGGTTTTATTAAAGTTTTAAAGTGTCAATTATTTTAAAATACTTTTGTAAATAATTTTGAATAAAACTTGCAAGTGGCTTAGTTTAAAAAATTTATCATAGGAGTTTAATATAGTTTTGTTTTATAAAAGTTTCAGTATTATTTAAATCAAACTTAGTTTAATTATAAGTATATTGTATAGTCGTATTATAAAAAGTGCATCTTTTCATTACAGGATTGATCGCGTGATCATGAGTTTTGATCAACAGTCCTTAATGAATTTCACCCCCCCACGTGCTCGACAGTTAATAAAATAAAGGGGGGGCATGAAACTCAACCAAGGTTAAATCTATTAAGATGTGTCGTGCATACATCAAATTCCCCCCCACCCCCACCCCACCCCACAATCAGCGTTCAATCGATGTGTGTCCCATATGACGACAACAAGCGGTAAAGGTGATAGTAAATTTTATTTAAATTTAATTAAATTCTTCGCCAATAAAAATCTGCCAAGTATTCAATTTCGTTTCAAAAAGGGGTAAAGGTAAACTTCATTGATTATTTTTGGATTTACGAAAGGTTTTAAACGTCGATAACACAGTCCAGTTTACCAGCACTTTCCACCATTCTAGCCTGAGCATATTTTCTCAAGCATATTCTACCGGGTAATTTGAATTCCTTTACCTTTCTAATATTCGTTATTTAATATGGAATTATCTAAGCCACTAAAGCTAAGAATATGGTAACTATAGAAGAAGAGGATTTGGTTGATATATAAAAAGATGTTTTCGACCAAGTCATATCATTTCATTTGTTTGAAATTCACCAACTAGCTCTCCAAAATTTTAGGGTTTTAGTCGACCATTACCATGTTTGGGAGTCTGATCTGGCTAAGCTTTTAGTGCCCCAAGTGAATGATTTTCCTGATATTGTGGCCTATTATGCCTCGATCTAAATTTCCTCTAAAATAACGGTTATTTCCAAAGATGGGTATGTTCTAATTGAGATAACTCCTGAATTAATTTCTAAAATGCTAGCATGGTCATTAAACCCTGATAGTGAAATGTTAAATGCAACTATATTGGCCAAATGTTTCATATAATTAAACTCCCATGATAGAGTTGCCCTATTACAGTCATATTTATGCAAGAATCTTGATGTTCCTGCAGATGATGTTTCTCTTGAATGTACCATGTTTCTTGAAATTTTGAGACAAATTATATCTATAATTTCTGCGATTTTAGGAAAGGATAATGACCTTGTGGTTGATGAGTTCATGTTAGCAAATATGATGTCAATTTTTCCATTCACATTCAAACCCTTGATCAAGTTCAAATATGCCCAATTTTTAGCTGATCAAATCCATCATCAACTATTAGAGTTTGAAACTCTCAGAAGTTTCAGATATCAATCCTACCTTGTTCACCTATTCTTGTTTTCTCAAGCCATTGATTTGTCACATCTTGGACTTAAAATTGAAGATGAAATTGGTAATACAATGTTATTCATTCACTGGACCTCTTTGGTTAGGAAGAATAATATAGATGTTGAGTTCTCATAATATGTTGACTAATTCATGTCAACATATTATCATATCATACATGATGAAATAACCCCTAAAATATTTCCAAAATTTAAATAGTTATTACAGCTAAGTCCAAACAAGAGAGTAGGAGACTGGTACATTTTTTAGAATTATATTGAAGTTAGAGTCTATGGTTCTAAACTTCGAGCTTTTCTTTTACCTATTTTCTTGACTCCCATATTCTTTGCACTGGAATACATTAGACAGATATTAACTTCATATGACATCCATTTTGTATCAAGAAAATACAAGGCCAATTTCAAATTGAAAAAAGAGGTAGGAACTTTTATTGTCAATACCATATCAGCATTGCAAGTAACAACAAAGTTTCTCTCGGCTATGGGATTTCAATAGGGAGAGTCATGGATGTATGGCCCTCGTGCACCTATAATTTCCTAAAAAAAGGATTACACATGGATAGGCACCTTATCAGCACCAACAAAAGACACAATTAGAAATGCTACCAAACCAGAACATTTGGGAAGATGTGCAGAACATTTTGCAAATCCAGGGAAAAACTCCAGAGTAATATTCAAAATATCTAGTTACAGAGACCCTTTATCATTTTGAGAAGATTTATAAGAGAAATACTACATGATCATCTTCAAAAATGATAGAGACTGAAGAAGAAAGATCAAAAAAAGGAAGAAAATAGAAGTACTTGATGAAGAGGAAGATTAAGAACTACAAGAAGAAGTAGCACCAATGGACAAAGGACTTGTTGTGATTGTAGAAGTATTATCATCAAAGAAGCCCTACATTTCAGAAGGATAAAGTGAAACAAAGTCATTAAGTATAGATCAACCAAAGAAGAACGACCATGTGCATCAATTTACAGCTACCAGGAAGATGGGTGCAAAGATTAGAAAAAACATTCTTCCTAATATCTTTGACCATTATACGTATTAGACTAGAATTCTATCAGTTATGGACTATGAAAAAGGTATATTAAATATAGCAGTACTAGATCCAAAATAGAAGAATAAGGTCACAATGGTATCCATCGATCTTAATGCAATTCACCCACTAGATAAAATGGATCTGCATAGACAATTGGAGAGATGCTAAATAGAGATATAATGATAGTCACTCTTGGAGTAAAAAAACTACAAGCCATAAATGAAAATATTATGGAGCATCTCAAGAATGAAAATTTAGCCAAAAGGACTAAAAAAATAAGAGTGGAAGAAATGGAACAATGGGTAATGGACCTGGGAGATAATCCACAAGATGCACCATTTGTGCAATATCTAATAATAAAAAAAAGATACAGAGATCCAAGGACTAAAGAAAAGGCTCAAAATCCTTGGGATTGAACATGTATAGACACCACAGTTACAAGTTATCCAGGTAGGAAAGGAACAACTTCTGAAGAAAATGGTACAAATGGGAGAGAAGATTGAATTGTATGAGAAACAGATTGAAATTCTAAAATGTGGATCTTCTTCATCACAACTGCCAAAGTCAATAGATCCGACAGAGGGATTATCAAGAACATTAGCGCATTTTAACCTTAAGGAAGTTGAGATTGAAAAGCTGAAGAATACGATTGCAACACAGAATGAAGAGATCAAAGATAGGGATAAAATTATTAGAGAATACCTAAATTTGAAAGCTAAGATGATAACAAACATGGAGCAAATGAAGAGCAAGTTGTCTAGTAAACCATATTTGATAGGGGATAGACACATCATTTGGGATGAAATCATTAATGAAGTTGGCAATATATGGGATTACTTCAAGATAATCGATGATGAGATCTTATTGACAAATGAAGTAGATGACACTATAAAAAAAAAACATTCCAAGAATTAGGAACTCACCCACAAGTTGCTACTAAAGTTATCAAGTTCCTAAATTCAAATTCTAGTCAATTATTAAAAAGTAAAGGGTGAAAGACAAAACTACAATGGTGATGAAGGTTGAAAATATCTTCACAAAAATAAATTTACTACAACTAGCTCAGAATAAGTGTATATCTGTGAAAAGAAACATTAAGTCATTCACAAACTAATTTGAAAATCTAGTAAATATGGGATTGCCTTCAACCTAGAATGATAAAGGGAAGCTTCTATCATTCAAAAGTTATAGAAATATTTGTTTCATAGTCAGAGAAAGTGAGCAAAAGTTTCAAGGAATAGTTAACAATTTGATAAGGTAGACCATTGTATATGTACTCATAGATTATTTTTATCTTCTTTTGCAAATCAAGAACTTATTTTCAATCCCTCCTACATACGAGAAGTACATTGAGTTGGACATTGCATAAAGACAAATGAATTCATTCAACTATCCATCAAGTGAAACCTAGAAGCTTCTCCTCCAATTGTTGAATGAATCAATCATCAAGTCAATTGAAGAAAAGCAGGGATCTCAAATCATATCTTCCAAATTTTTCTATTTTTAGAAAGTTAAAGATCTCTTTGTATATGAAAAGATAAAAAATAGGATGGATTAACCACTTTTGGTTACAACCAAATTTGTATAAAGTTCTAACCAAAGTTCAATGTAATGGATATTGTTTAGGGTTTGAAAGACATATCTTCAATAAATTTATTCGGGATTGGAGTGATTCAAAATATTTGTGTTTCATTTCATGCGGTATCTCTCTCTTATGTTGTTTCCATATTCATAAATTTATTCTTAGATGTATATGTTATTGTAATTGGGATAATTTAGTATGACTACTGCTATTGCAATTGTGAAAGGGGTTATTAAGGCTAAGAATTTCTCTGAAATGTTGTGAATATTGACAGGGCTTGTGCTTAATTCATTACACCTTGTAAATAGAAATGAAATGTCCCTTTATGTTCAATTTATATTTTTAAGTTTGGATACATATTCTGCATAATTTCTTCTAATTGAGAAGTGAAATATATTATCAAAGATACATTATTTTCCTATCATTTTTGTTCAACGATCCTTAACGAATTCTCTTCCCCCCCACCCCCCCCTGTGCACCCCGCCTGTGACATCCCCAACCACCAACAGGTCAGGCAACGCCACTTCTCGGATGTTTCACTTATCTCTGATACCATTTTGTGAATTTATATGCATGCCTATCAATCTCAAATTAATAGTTATAGCATTATGTTCATGCCACTTATTCATGCGGAAATAACATTAAAACATTCTAACACTATATGCATACAGACGACATATTCTAACCATACACAAATTAATGCGAAAATAAAAAAAATCCTACACACACAACATAGTTGATATATCTAGGCCTTACTCATCAAGTTATAACACATGTACAATTACACAACATACAATTAACAGATATTTGGTACTTATCTTTCAATAAATGACCACCTAACTAAGTGCAGACCTCCCACGAACCTCTTAACTTTAGACCATGTTGCTCATCATGCTCAGTAGTGGGTCACCCCTGAGTTGAGACTAAACTCTATTGGGCAAGGGATTCCTAGGCTAGGTAAGGACAACAAGAAGGTCGCACAGATCAACAGAAAGGATTTTCTCCCAGGGCCAACTCACACTAATAGCCTACAACCTCTCATTCCCCACATGCCTATCCCACCCCAAGAAGTGTGCCCCTTCTCTTCTTAACAATCCTTTGGCTACCCCACTTCCCTTCCAAGGCTTCAACAACAGGCTGGACAGGAATTCTTCGAGCACTATAGATGCATTTGGGCTCCCTCTAGGGAAACACTTCCTCAACAACCTCTCTTGCTTGGAGAGAGATGATTACAAGCATGACAACTTGCTTCTTAAGTCAATGGGCCTGAAAACACACCTCTTCAAACCATAGGCCTAACAACCTACTTCTTCGTCCCAGCTTCTAAGTCAACTCCAGTAAAGGTGATGGCAACAATGAGGCTCGGTATAGCTCAGGTGATGGCAGCAACAAAAACCATTAAGGCACAGCACCGCTCAGGCAAGGTACAGGTGCGAGCATGAATACCGGATGAATCGAGAAGGGTGACAGCCAGAGAATCATAAGGGTCGTGAGGAAACTTGAAAATGGTCTAGACGCAAAGATGGGGAGAAATGCCATAATGGGAAGTGAACCCCCAACGAGCTGGCTTTCCCATTTATAAACTGAATACGCCCAGGTTGACACATGTCTTCCTGAAGCCGCATGAGTTCCACTTAGCACTTGTTCCCCCTTTTTCCAAGAACTTAGGACAACATGGCTTATGCCAACCATATCCTTTGGGAATAATAATAAAATATTATTCCCTTAGAGGTAAGACCTCTAGCTTAGCATCTAGGCCTAGACACTTAGCCCCCTCCGTTATTCTACCTAGTAGAGCTTAGTTCCCCATAAATCATTTTTCATGGTCAGTCTACATGCAGCGGTGTAATTTTATTAATGATATTTTCATTTACATATACAAAAATCAGACTCATGGCCTTAAGCATATAGGCTCTCCAGCCTAATAAACATGTAAATCTTAGCTTATAAACACTTGGCTCACCAACCTATAAACATAATTACAATTCATCATGGGTTTAGCCTTGGGGTGTTACACCACCTATGGTTAGAATAACCATACAGGACCCCCCCCATAATCAACATTGGGTTGACGCATGTCCCAGATGACGACATTAGGCGGAAAARGTGAAATGTAAATTTTAATTAAATTTAATTAAATTCTTTGCCAATAAAAAGTCGTCACATATTAAATTTCATTTCAAGAGGGGTAAAGGTAAACTTCATTGGTTATTTTTGGATTTATGAAAGGTTTTAAACACTGATAACACGGTCCAGTTTACTAGTGCTTTTCGCCAATCCATCCTGAGCACATTTTCTCAAGCACATTCTCCCAGGTAATTTGAATTCCTTTACCTTTGTAATCTTCGTTATTTAAGATGGAATCATCTAAGCCCACTAAATCTAAGAATTTGGTAATTGTAGAAGAAGAGGATTTGGTTGATAGAGACAAAGACATTTTCGACCCAGTCCTTTCATTTGATTTGTTTGAAATTCACCAACTAGCTCTCCAAAATTTTAGGGATCTAGTCAACCATTACCATGTTTGGGAGTCTGATATGGCTAAGTTTTTAGTACCCCAAGTGTATGATTTTCCTGAGTTAGTGGCCTTGTGTGCCTCAAACTACATTTCCTCTAAAATAATGGTTATTTCCAAATATGGGTGTGTGCTAATTGAGATAACTCCTTAATCAATTTACGAAATGATAAGATGGCCACTAAACCCTAATAGTGAAACACTAAATGAAATTGTATTGGCCAAATGTTTCAAAGACTTAAACCCCCATGATAGAGTTTCCCTATTACAGTCATATTTATGCAAGAATCGTGATGTTCCTACGGATGATGTTACTTTAGAATCTACCTTGTTTCCTGAAATTTCGAGACAAATTATCTCTATGATTTCTATGATTTTAGGAAAGGACAATGACCTTGTGGTTAATGAGTTCGTGTTAGGAAATATGATTTCAATTTCTCCATTTACAGTCAAACCCTTGATCAAGTTCAACTATTCCCAATTTTTATCTTATCAAATCCATCATCAACTGTCGGGGTTTGAAACTCTCAAAAGTTCCACATATCGATCCTACCTTGTTCACCTATTCTTGTTTTCTCATTTCATTCATTTTCCACATCTTGGACTAAAAATTGAAGATGAAATTGGTAATCCAGTGTTAGTCATTCACTGAACCTCTCTAGTTAGGAAGAAGAATCTGAATGTTGAATTCTCAAAATATTTTGATGAATTCATGTCAAAATCTTATCAGATCATACATGATGAAATTCCCCCTATAATCTTTCCAAAATGTAAATAGTTATTACAACTGAGTCAAGACAAGAGAGTAGGAGACTGGTACATTTTTTAGAATTACATTGAAGTTAGAGTTTATGGTTCTAAACTTCAAACTTTTCTTTTACCTATTTTCTTGACTCATAATATTTTCACTGGAATACATTAGACAAATATTAAATTCATATGAGATCCATTTTGTATCAAGAAAATAAAAGACTATTTCAAAAAAAAAAGAGGTAGGACCTTTTATTGTCAATACCAGATCAGCAATGTAGGTAACAACAAAGTTACCCCTAGCTATTGGATTTGAACAGGGAGAGGCATGGATGTATTACCCTCATGATGTGATTTACTCAAAAAGGATTACACATGGACATGCACCTTATAAACACCAAAAAAAGACACAATTGGAAATGCTAGCAAACCAGAACAGTTGGGAATATGTGTAGAACATTTTACAAATCTAAGGAAAAAATCCAGATCAATATTCAAAATCTCCAATTAATGATACCCATCAATAGTTTGAGAAGATTTATAAGAGAAACACTACAATATCATCTTAAAAAATGACAAAGATTGAAGAAGAAAGATCAATAAAAAGGCATAAAACAGAAGTACTTGATGAAAGGGAAGATCAAGAATTACAAGAAGAAGTAGCACTAGTGAACAAAGGACATACTATGGTTGTAGAAGTTTTATCATTAAACAAGCCCAATATTTCAAAAGGACAAAGTGAAACAAAGTCATTAAGTATAGATCAACTAAAGTTAATCAACCATGTGCATCAATTTAAAGCTACCAGGATGATGGGTGCAAAGATCAGAAAAAATATATATTCCTAAGATCTTTGACGATGAGACATATCAAATTAAAATGCTATCCATTGTCGACTATGAAAAAGGTATATTAAATATAGCAATACTATAGCCAAAAGAGAAGAAGAAGGTCACAAAGGTGTCCATCGATGTTAATGCAGTTCACCCACTAGAGAAAATGGATCTACATAGACAAACTAGAGAGATGTTAAATAGAGATATAATGATATCCACTCTTGGAATAAAAAACATCCAAGACATAAATGAAAATATTAGAGAGCATCTCAAGAATGAAAAGTTAACCAACAAGACTAAACAAATAAGAGTGGAAGAATTGGAACAGTGGGTAATGGACCTAGGAGCTAATCCATAGGATGCAACATTTGTTCAAGCTCTAATAAAAAAAAAAGATAAAGATATCCAAGCAATAAAGAAAAGGCTCAAAATCCATGGGATTGAACATGTCCAGACACTAGAGTTACAATTTATCCAGGAAGAAAAGGAACAACTTCTGAAGAAAATGGTACAAATGGGAGAGAAAATTGAAATTCTATGAGGTGGATCTTCTTCATCAAAGCTGCAAGAGTCAAAAAATCCGACAAAGGGATTATCAAGAACATTAGTACATTTGAACCTTAAGGAAGTTGAGATTGAAAAGTTGAAGAAGACAATTGCAACACAGAATGAAGAGATCGAAGATAAGGATAAAGTTATTGGAGAATACCAAAATTTGAAATCTTAGATGCTAACAGACATTGAGCAAATGAAGAATAATTTGTCTAGTAAACAATATTTGATAGGGGCAAGACACAACATTTGAGATGAAATCATTAATGAAGTTGGAAATATATGGGATTAATTCAAGATAATTGATGATGAGATCCTATTGAGAGATGAAGAATATGACACAATAAAAAAGGCATTCCAAGAATTAGGAACTCGCCCACAGGTTGCTTCTAGAGTTATCAAGTTCCTAAATTCAAATGCCATTGAAATATTGAAAAGTAAATGTGTGAAATATATAACTACAATGGTGATGGAGGCTGAAAATATCTTCACAAACAAACTACAACAAGCTCAAAATAAGTGTATTTATGTGAAAAGAAACATTGAATCATTCACAGACAAATTTGAAAATCTAGTAAAGATGGGATTGCCTTCATCCTAGAATGATAAAGGGAAACTCATATCATTCAAAAGTTATAGAATTTTTTTATTCATAGTCATATAAAGTGAGAAAAAGCTCCAAGGAATAGTTTACCATTTGAGAAAGTAGACCATTGTAGATGTACTCATAAATTATTTCTATCTTCTTTGGCAATTCTAGAACTTATTTTCAATCCCTCCTGCATATGAGAAGTACACTGAGTTGGACATTGCATGCAAGCAAATGAATTCATTAAACTATCCATCAAGTGAGACTTGGAATCTTATCCTCTACTTGTTGACTGAATGAATCATCAAAACAATTGAAGAAAATCAAGGATCTCCAATCATATCTTCCAATTTTTTCTATTTTCAGAAATTCAAAGATCCCTTTGTATATGAAAAGTTGAAAAATGGGATCGATTAACCACTTTTGGTTATGACCTAATTTGTATAAAGTTATGATCAAAACTCAATTTAAGGGATATTGTTTCGGGCTCGAAAGACAGATCTTTAATAAATTTTTGTAGGCTTGGACTGATTCAAAATTTATGTGTTTCATTTCATGTGATACCTCTCTCTTATGTTGTTTCCATATTCATAAATTTCTTCTTATATGTATATGTTATTGTAATTGTGATCATTTAGTAAGACTACTACTATTGCAACTGCAAAAGGGATTATTAAAGCTATAGATTTCTCTGATATACTGTGAGTATTGATAGGACCGGTGCTTAATTCATTACACCTTGTGAATAGAAAAAAAAATGTTCCTTTCAATTCAATTTTTATTTTTAAGTTTGGATACATATTCTACATAATTTCTTCTAATTGAGAATTAAAATAATATTTATCAAAGTTACATTATTTTACTATCATTTTTGTTCTTCTTAATTCTTCTTTCATCTCTTAAAAGATTTAATTGTTTGGAACATTGAAATGATGCCCTCAAAATATGATCTTTAAAACATTGAAGATTAGTAATTAAGGCCTGGAGATTTATTTTTGCACTTTTAGCATTTGTAAAGGTCAAATGAGGGGTCGACCTCACTTCTAATTTGTTGTTGACATTTGATGTGGACAACTTTGTTAGGGTGGCCTTTTATTAAAAGGATACCCTCACTTTCATTTTTAGGATCATCTTTCACTCACCATTTGTGGGTAACTTTTGAAATTTTTACCATTTAGGGGTAACTAGCTCTTCTCTCTCATGCACTATGCTTGGAAAGATCTCTTGTGGATGGGTTTTCTGATTTTGGATAGATATTTCTACAATTAGGGTTACATTCACTTAGTTTCTTGAATGAACTAAGTAGGTTTATGCAATTATTGTTCATCCTATTGACGTTTATGGTGAAATTGTTATTGTATTGCAAGAAGTCTTGTTTGGTGAAACCCTAAGAGAGGAACATAACTAATTCTTCCTTTCACAAGGTTATATTTGTCTAGAATTGGTTAATTGTCCTTTCTAGGGTTAGAACCCTAAATCCCTAAAGTGTTATAACTTTAGGATTTTATCCCTAGAATTTTTATATTTTACCTAGTTGAAGCTACAAGAAGGGAGGAACAACTTCCAGGGTCCAAATGTTCTTTCACCCTAGATGTTCTTCTCCTCAAGATATAATACCTAAGGCCTGAATCTTCTTGCACCTTAGGGTTTAGATCCTACCTCTTGGTTTCAAGTAGGCCAACCTTCAAGCTTAGTTGCATTTAAAATGCTCCATAACCCTTAAAGGAACTAGTCTTAAAGCATTTTCATGGTGAAATTATTGATAAACTTGCACTCTCAAAACTCTCAAGCATTCTATTAACTACACTAACACTAACATTGGCAACTCACTAAATAATGTGTTGTCATTTTAAAAGGTTTGCGACAGCCATCTAAATTACATTAATTTGTTGCATACACTAATGTATTGGTGGATTAACTCATTTATAAATCACCTTCAACAATTGGATAATGTTTTGTTGGATGTATTCTTAAATTTCATGGTCAATTGTGGTAATTATGAGCATTGTTTATTGTTGTTGTTGCAAATTACTTATTGTTATTATAAGACTAGTTTACTTCTGCAATTTGCAACAGCCATAACAATCTAAGTTGTATAGTGTCTAGAAGAGCTATTTATTACAAACTTTGACTTGGAAATTGTTATATATATGCTACAAAGTGTTATTGTTCTAGGCAGGTACCAAATCATCTTAAAACCTATTTTTTTCCCCTTAATCTAGACCAATCATCTGGTGACCAAGATAGGGGGTGGTAGGCTTGGATACTAAACTTGTTATTTGATCCCTTGAGGTCACTAGGGAAGCCTCTCTTGTGGTGTACCTCTTCCATCACTAAAATGAGGGAAGTCCCTACTTAGGTGACAGTGGTAGGGTCTTCCATATTTACGCAATATTCGAGAGTCTTTTGTTGGGCTTTGCATAAGTACAAATTATGGGATAACAATATTCACTCCTTCTATGTTGACTTCCACTTGCTTCAATCGAGTTATAGGATATATTTTGTACTGATTTTCAAACCACAATTGAATGGGAGACAAAACCAAGTTCATTTTACCCATCAATTCCCATGAATTCTTTGGCGGCATGTTCACATTGGAACCCAAATCGAGCATGACTCCATCAATTTCATAATTACCAAGTTCAGATGTCATATTGAACTCTCTTCCTATTCTCTTATGCTTACTGACTTGGCACAGATCCCTTTCTAGTAGGGGAGATAATATATCTCTCTCTATCCCTTCTTTCCCCCATGTAGGTTGCTAACATATGTGCCAACTTTCGTGTAGCATCAAGATTGCTTAACAATATCAAACAACAACACAATAAGTTACTCACTTGGTCCTCAGTTTCTGTTTCTTGACCCAAGTCACACAGTTCTTCTTCGTACATCATGTGATTCAGATCCTCATGTGCATATTCCTATATTTCCCTATGTTCGGCCCGTCGTAACTCCTGTATGTGTGCGTCTTCCAATAACCTCTCTGTCGCGCATTGTATTTCCTTGCACACACAAGCTTCCTCCAAAGACCTTTGTGTGGAACATTGCAATTATTCTTGGGTGAGAGCCTCTTCCAGCGATATTTGTATTTATCATTGCACTTATTCATGGATCTAAGCCTCCTCAAGTGACCTTTGTGTCACATATTGCAGCTCTTCCCATGCTCTTTTTTCTTCTATGGCCCTCTATGCATCGCACAGAAATTTCTTGTGTTGAGCAACATCAAACTCAAGAGGGGGTTGTGCCACCTTTATTATATTCCCCTCTGACCTTTGACCCATGATTTCACCATTCTCCAAGTCCATTCATGTCTTTTATCTACCCCATTTTATCACCCATACATCCACCTCATCATCCTTATTCTTATTCATGTGCGGGTCTGTAATCACCATGTTGCAATGTGTCTTCGTCTCTTCCCACTTCTTCAAAAATTTGGTTCAATTCTCTGTAACGTGCTTGGGACTATAACAGTACCCACAAAGAGTGTGTGGTTTGGTATAAAATATTGACACGTGACCCATCTCTCCACAGTTAAAACAAGTGGGGGGATACCTCCCCCTCCATATCCTCCTTCGTGGTTGAGTCCATATATGCATCTGATACCTCCTTGATATCTTCCTCTCTCCACACCACCACATTCACCACCTTTTTGTTCCACTTGTACCCTAAATACATCATGGGTATGATCTTGCATCAGCTGTAGTGACCAACAGTTATCCACATTGTGTCCCAAGGACTTGTAGAATTTGCATAATGAATTATGATGTGTCTTCTGATATTTATCCAACATTGGGTAGCAGGGTGGTAAATGGCCCCACTTCCTACAAATTGTGAACCATTCTAGCTAAGGCCCAGTTGGAAATGGATTTAGTACACATGTTTCCATATAGTTTCCAAGTGTGGGACATTCATCTCTATGATGCCCCTTTTATTTGCACGTTGTGCACCATACGTGCTCGCGCACAACTTTTTCCTTTTCCATATCCTGCAATTGCATCATTAGGTTGGCTAGTTGAGACTATACATGCACCAAACATGTCGATGTCTCTCCTCCTCTTGGTGTAGCATCTAGGAGCATCACAATCTCCACCACTTCTACCTTAGTGGTCACCTTCTGTTGGGTAAGAGGGACTAGGATATCAGGAAGTAGCCCTACAATGAACTATTCTCTATGTTGCAAATCCTAGATTTAGAATGTCAGCCTATCCTGTAAAATATTGAACCATTGGTCATAATCCCACACGGTTTCTGCTGGTTTCTACTTGAACTCCTTAATTTTTGTAATGCATTAAGACTCGTACTTAGGCCTTTGGAATTCCTTAAGAAAATCTATCTTGATATTTGTCAGGGACCTCGTATGTCCCATTGACATAGTGGCCTTATACTTTAAATACCACATCAGTGCTTTGTCCCTAAATGTGGTCTCCATCTGCTCAATCTTCGATGCCTCATTTGTGATTCTCTTCACAGACCATAACACCTCACATGTGAACAAATGTTGCTCTGCATCATCTCTACATGTTCCATAGAACACAAGTAACCTCAAGGTACTATCCTAATTTGTCATCCTGAATCTCAAACTCTGTCCTATGAACTGACTATGAGTTGTCTCAGATCTTGATATTGATACTCTTCCTGGAAAAGTAGCACTGACTTCATCTTCTTCTTCACTTGTCACTTCTCTCCTTTCTTCTCCTACTCTTTCTTCTACTCCAATCACCTCAGTGTTTGTTGTTCTTTATTCTTGGTTACAAATGTGCAAGGGGGTGGTTCAAAGGGGGGGTAACTCCATCTTCTTCTAACATTTATTGTGAGGGTACCTAAAGAATTTCCTACCCATTGTTGCATAAGACCATCCACTATTTCTAACTCTTCTCCCCCGCCACTAGGGGATCCTCCTTCTCCCTCTCCCAATTTTTCACCTCATCTTCCTTTGAAGTTGCGAGACTCTATGATATCCAATGGGTTCAGAATTCATCTTATGGACCCCTACTACCACTACTACGGTTATCTCCACTAGATACCCTAATCTCAATGTTGTGCCTCTTCACATACCTATCCTCATATGTGCTCCTCTATGTCATAGCACACTCTTCTGCATTTCATATTGGTGCAGTCTCCTTCCTCTTCATTCTAGACCTGACCCCTCATCATGCACCCCTTGCTATATTTATTTCACTTATTTGTTCTTCTCTCCTCCTTATATCAACTCTTATTGTGTATCTTGCGGCTCTCTCTCTCTCCTTTTCTCTTATGGGTCCATCATATTCCTCACCTAATTTTAACAACTTATGGATCCTCCTCAATGGATCCATCTCCTCTCTAACCTTTCCCCCATATTTTCCTCCCCACTAATGCTAGGGAAGTCTACTTAGCCATCCTGTTAGGCTCCATGTGCATCATCTCCTTCACCATGAACAACATTTTTATACAAACTAGGATTTCTTCTAACAACCTTCTCCTAGGACCTTCTGTGAACTTTCTTTTCACCTCGTTGAAAGAATGAGTGTGCTCAACAACAAAGTCAATTATACACCCTTCCTTCACCCAAACAAACCAGAAATCAAGGGCTTGAGTCCACTTATTATCCAATGCATTTAACCTATCTATCGTGACTTGATCACAGACCAATGGTTCTTGTAGCCTCAAAGAAGTATTAGTAGTAGTCTGCCTCTTCAACCATTTATACAATAAACAATGAAATTTAGCAAAGAAAATTTCATGCATATTAGAGTAGATATACCTATCCTTCCATCGCTTCACATTGGTATTCAAACCTTGATTTTCCCTCCAAACAAACTCCTATTCTTTTGCAGTCAACCAATCTTGAATTCCTTCCCAAGATTGATACCACCTCATTATCTTCCTTCATCATTCGATACAAAACCTTCAGGTCTCCATAACGGAACCATTTTTTAAGTCGTTCATGTTTGTGTGCGTCCTTCTTAACACTTGGGGGTTAAATACCCAAGGTTCATCCATAGTTGACCAATAAAAACTTCAAAGCATCCGCATACCAATCTTGAGTCGAAGGTTGAATAATTTCTTAGCTGAGACGATATGAGGATCACAGAGACCATCTATTCTTGTGTCTATGATAAAGAACTAATTATACAGAAATCCATCCAAGTTGGCATTCAGACAATTCATTGCAAACTACTTAACAACTAACAATGGATGAAAATAGAAAACAAACTCAATTGAGACATTATCAACACATAATAAGGCCAGAATCATTGTAGTTTTATTAACTTCAGTCAACCAGCACATACATACATTAAGAAACTCATCAATTAACAACAACAGAGCCCTGATATCTTATGCATTCTCCTTATGTTACATTACATAATGCCATGAAATTTCTTCAGACTCTACAGATATGATTGACTCGGACTTACAACTAGAGAAATTACAAAACGTAGGCTCAGAGCGAGCTCAAGGACCTTGACTAACAACAACCACAATACCCACAACCATCAATCGACAACCAGCTAAGTAACTTTATTTTTATTGTCGTTGCTCCCTTTTATCTGCTTCTTAGCTTTGGAGCTCTGGAACTTTTTGTTCTGCCCCACTCACTCCTTTGAATACCAGTCCCGCACATTTTTTGTTAGGATATTTAGACACTTAGGAGTTAGTTAAGATCTACTTGGTCTAATATGTCCTTAGGTAAAAGTGTGTTTCTTTAGTATGCATTAGTATGCATTTGTAGTTAGGAAATCACACGGTCACGATATGTTCCTGTTATAACCCTAAATTGCACCACACATGCTTACCTGGCATCAGGCCAACTCATATCCCTTCATTGCCAAAACATATGTTGAACAACCTCTGTGAAAATCCTCTTGGGTCAAGGCCCACGCGCCCTAACCCACTACTGCACACGTGTGCACGCTGGCAGGCCTACTACAGCCCGCGTGTACCTAACAAAACACAAAAATAGGAAAGTTGCTAATACGACAAAAAGCTATGGATCAGTTAACTGAAACTCCTGGCCATGCATGGCCGAGGGTTCGTCCAAAACCCTAGCTCCTTCTAGCCTATAAAGAAGGGGTAGGGGTACCATTTGGAAGAGGAAGAATATAGCGAAGAAACTCTGCCCATTTTCCGAATCCATTGTCCCAACACTTTAGCCTTTCCTCAAGCCAAAGGAGAATTAACGCAAAGCAGTTGGAGGACAAAAGAAGAGGAGGAGCCCAGGATTAGGATCAAGGAGTGGTGGTCGATCTCGACTTTGATTGTAAGTTGATTCATTTTGAAAATAATAAAAGAATACTTTTCCCATCCCAATGCATGAGTTATCTATGATTTATTTAATTTGTGCTTAATTTCTAACCCTCAAGTAGAAAAGTAGCGTGCATGCATCGTTGTTTGTTTTGATTGCAGGTTATCATTGGAAGGAGTAGCACCAGCAAATGGACAAAAGCGCAATGGAGGATCTACACCAAACATCAATAACAAGGTTGGTAGTTCCTTTCCATGTATGTATTGTGAAAGAGGGGTTTAAGTTTTGGGTGGTAGGTTAAAAAGTAATTTCTTTACGGTCAAAATATGCATGCAAGTCTGACCCTATTTTGCTAGTCCGTAGGGTATTTTTCCCAACAACAGAGTTGGTGATGGCGACCGTACTGGGGAAGATACTCTTTAGGGTTTCCAGATGTAGTTGAGTTTGTGGGTAGTTTAAAAGATTAGATTTTTGGTCTTTCTTTGTCTGTCTGTTTTCTGTTAGGTCTGAGCTAGCAGGGAGCCTAGTTCTTTATACCAGTTTTTCCTTGACTGTTGCTTGATGGTAATTATCGGGACACACAGAGGTACACGCGGCCTGCAGAAGGCCTGCACGCGTGTACCCGCACCCTAATCTCTTACAGCCCACGTGTGAACGCTAGCTGTAGAGGTTTCAGTAGCGTGTAGAAGTTCAGAGAACTTGAGAGGCAGTCCTCCTCTTCCCTGTCAGAATTATACATTCTCAGGGTGTTTTCTGGATCCCGTCTGAGTCTTGCTGGTTCACAGTCCTGTCTCAGTTTGTCTTTTTGTGTTTTGATTTCCTTGCAATTATTTTTCTTTTATGTTAGAAGAAGCATCCAAGCCTTCAAGAGACCCTGGTTATCAATACCAGAGGCCTCTTCCTGGTCTGGGCTGCCTGTGTTTATTTTTGTCTTAGAGTTTACACATACACGCGGCCGGTACAAGGTCAACCCGCGTGTACACGCATTTTTTTTCAGCTCAGCACGCGTGTTGTTTTAGTGACAGAAGCGTGCTTGACAGGCTACTTTTTGGTCAAGGTGGGGCAGTCATCCCCTCATTTGATGAGAAGTATTTCCCTCAGGTGTTTGAGTCTAGGGTTGAACAGTCAGTAGGTTAGGTCCTCTTACCCTTAGCCTGCTTTTTCTTAGTTGATAGTTGACAGAAAACATAAAAAGAAAAATTTTGTTTTATGGTTTTTAGACAAGCGTAAGAGTCTTTGTTTTCTTGATTGCCATTGTGTGCCTTTACTTTGATTCTTTGTGATCTGCGCTTTAAGCTAGAATCTGTCTTTCTTGGTTTTGTGCTTGTTGGTATTTTCCCTTTGTTGCTTGATTAGCACTTTAATAAAAAAAAAGAGAGAGAAAAAATCTTTTCATTTTCTTCTTTGTTTGAAGATTGTGTTTCTGCATCAATAGCTAGGGAGAAGTCTTTTTGTTCATAATTTTTTTGCAGTGCATTTAGAGTATAAGTAGCTCGTAGTCGAGCGAAATTCCTTTATGTTTGCTGCATGAAATCTTAGAAAAATTGAAAAGAAAAAGAAGTCTTTCTTTGTGAAAAGTTGTTGATTTTTGCATTTAGTAAAAGTCTTTTGTTTCCATCTTTTTTCATTCATTTTTGCTTTGAGTCTTTACACATCATAAATTTCACCTTCATATCCCATGACGTAAAAAATCCCATAAAAGCAACGCTAATTTAAAATCTATTAGACTTTTTGTTTGTAGGGTTCACAAACTAGTTCAGGACTAGGGCCTTGGATTAGGTTGGAGAGGAAACTCTCCAAGGCCATTCAAAACCAAACATTGGAGTCTGTGATAGGGAGTGTAGAAGTCCAATTTCGTGGAAGTTATCTGGGACCCCCCTCTAACACAGGGGATAAACACAAGGTCACGTGCGGAAAGGTAGCAGAGATAACCCCTCCAAAGCCGGACCAAGCGTAGTGGAGAACACATATCGAGGGCTTGTTTTGGGATTTTGTCGTTTGCATTTGCCACAGAGCTTCGTGGGTCTCGAATCTGTTCGAGGTCCTCAGTTGTCTTCCGGACCATTTTCTCTCAATACCCCTGATAGGTTTCGGGCTTGATACCCTGCTCATTGTGGTCTACCCGACTTTTGACTATACCCGCCTGGTGACTATTCGCGTGCTGGCAAACTAGTTGCCAATCTTTTTAGGGACATACACAGGTGACTGCGGGGCTATACCGCGGTACCTAGGACAGACATCGGGCCATGCTTTGCAGATTATACCCAGAGGGTGCTTCCGTTTTCGAGTTTCACTTGCACCAGTAAGTTTCTCTAGTGTTGGTTGTTGTAACTGTTCTTCCAACTAGTTTAGTGTTTGCTTATCTTATCTCTTAGGGGCTTCTTTTTTAGTGTGTGTTATAGTTTGAACGTATAGAATACCTTAGCGTGTCTTGGATCTTCTCACATAGTGGAGGATCCCGAGCTCCGCCGGTCACGAAGGCTTCTGGGCCTACCGCCGGTTATACTAGAGCCACCCCCGCCACCATTGAGGCAGAAGCTAGACCAACAAGGGTCTTTCGAAGCAACCGGGTTACAAACCATTGTGCCCGAACAACTCCCAGAGGAATCAACCGCCAATCTTGGCTCAGTTGAAACCCCAACCACTAATACTTGACCATCGGTCATTGTACCAATCCAATTTTACGAACGCTTGTCAGTGCCTCACACAGCTATGGAAACAAATGTTGTTACTTCCTCTGGGAATTCTTCCATTCCCACCACCGTTGCTACCACAGGAGAAGCATCTCCTAACTTGCCATCGTTGGTCTGGGCCACTATGGTCTCGGCCGCAACTATGTCGCACAATGGACCGATCCCATCTATCGCAGCGGCCACAACTCCCTTCACACCTAGTGTGACAGGCCCTCCGTTCTCATACAGTATGCCTAGTTCAGGTACAAGTCCTGCAGTCACTCACTCCACTTTACAGACTTTGGGTCTGGGGGCAGGGAGCTCTAATGCTCCTTTACAAGGTCAACTTGGGGGCACTTCCGTCCCTTTTAATGCTTTTCCTTACGCTGGAGGTCATATCTCTCCTTCGTCCCCTTCGCTTGGTGGTCTGCATCAGCCGTCCACCGGGCAACCTGCACACACTAGTTTATTTGGAGCCGGGAGTCAAGGAACACCTACGCACACTATGTTGGTAGGTTCGTCACCATTTTTTTGGAACAGGACATTTGGTAACAACACTTTCGCATCCACCACTTTCCCGTCTGGGGGCACTCCCATTTTTGGACAGTCCACTCCAGCGCAGGGTACTATTCCTACGCTGGGGGCACATATAGTAGGACCTTGGAACTTAGGACAAGGATCCGTTCCCTCCTCTGGAATGTCGTTCTGGGGTAATTCTTTCCACAGTCAATGGAACCCTGGACAGACTTCTATGCCTCTCCCATCAGGACCGGCATGGGGTAATCCTTTCTTAAGTCCTTCAAACACGATGCATGCCCAACATCCTATGTCCTTTATGGGGAATCAGTCAATGATGTCTCCACAGATGCAAAATCCTTACGCTGGTCAGGGCCATGGTTTCTACCAGAATCCGGGCCAGTAGCCAAACTTTTCCTGGCAACCTAGTGCCAGTCAAACTCCAGGACCCTTTTTCCCAAGCTATCAGCAGCAACCCAAACTACCATTCTTGGTGACGTTACACTTTCCAGATTTGACAAGGTTGTTAAATGATCCTATATGTCACGATCCACGTTGGCCTCCTATGCCAACGAAGTTGCCTTCGGACATTCCAAAGTTCGAGGCCAAGCCTAATGAAGATCCAAGTGATCACATGACTACCTTCCATCTTTGGTGTTCATCTAACTCATTGAAAGATGACTCCATCCAGTTGCGATTGTTTCAACGCACTCTTATTGGGAGTGCCGTGAAATGGTACATCGAGCTCGATCGCTCACGATACTCTTCTTTTGGCAAACTGGCGATGGCCTTCCTTAACCATTTCCAGTTACCTATGAGATACGACGCTGGCACAAAGTTGCTTGCCAATTTCGAATAGACAATAGCGGACCATATCTCTGATCATATCCGAGAGTAGAGACACCGAAAGAGTCTAATCAAAGTACCAGTCCCACCAGCATTCCTGCTTGAGTGGTTCCTTAAATCTCTGGTCCCACAATTATCCAAAGACATCGCGACTTCAGGAGTTTTCTCCGAAGAATATGCCATCATGAGGGCTCAACAGTTTGAGCTCGTCTATTCTCAGTCTGGTTTATTTTACAACATCCTATCGGATGCACCACGATCTATACTGGATAAAACTAGACAGAGAGTTGGACCACATGCCGATGGTATTGTTGGTTCA
>JASDQU010100055.1:371487-415194 GCA_032191745.1 Picea mariana | reverse complement strand
AATATAATAATTTGAAATATTTAATATAATAAATAAATAAATTTTGATTCTGAATATTTTATTTATTAATTTAAAATTTTATATATATTTTAATTTTAATGAAAATGCAACCTGAGTGGGCATAATTGTTAAGAACATGTGTTTCCTCTTAAGAGGTCACAAGTTCAAATCCAGAGGAGGGTAGGGTATGTATACCTCCATAGACTTTACCAGTCAAATCATTGGGCAGAGGGGGTCCCTTGTCCCACAAACAAAGGGGTCTCATACACCAATTTGGTGTGGCTTGGCCATGACCTTAAAAATAGATTATTATTATTATTACCATCATTACCCATGTTCAACCATACCATTTATTTCATCTTTTTGAATCTACATTAACATTTTAGAAGGTCTCTTAGCACAAGTCAAATCTTAAGTTGCATATTGCAAAACATTTTAGAAGGTCTCTTAGCACAAGTCAAATCTTAAGTTGCATATTGCAAAATTAATAGATGATAAATTATTAGTAAATATTATCCTTGGGTATATATATTCCAATTGTATCTTTTTATATGTTACAATTGGATCTTTTCCATGTTCCAGTAATGGTAATAAGTGTTTAATAAATATAATTTAAATATAAATTTAAAAAATTATTTTAAAATTATAATAAGATTTAATAAAATAATTGTATTATAATGTGTAAAAAATAATTACATAAATTATATATAAAGATAATTTTAGATTTTTTTAATAATTACTTTATAATTTAGAAAATGTAGCTTTTAATTTTGAGATAAAGGTATGGAAGCAAGGTTGGGAAACATCAAGAGATTTAAACTTGAATGAGGAACTAGAGGTAGAAAGCTAACAAAAAATGAGGATAAAAAGATAAAGGAAGTAGAAGTAGGGGAAACTAAATGGTGGTGGAAGGTAGTTTGGAAGGTGAATAATGGACAAAAAGGAAACTCTCTAACTTAGTATGATCAAGTGAGATGAGGGAGGGTGGAGAGAGAAAACGATTGTTTCGAAGGACTAAGGGGTAGGGTTTCCATCGGTTCAAAAGAAGGAATGTATTAGCATAAAACCTAATCATGTTTGAATGGTGGTTGGTCAAATTTCAATATGATGGAAGTAGAGACTCCGATGTCAACAACACTAATGGGTCATTTTATGTGAAAAACTATTAAAAAATATTCCTTACAGAATTGGTTGGAGAAATAGTGGAAGCTTGAATTGGGTTGTGTTTTCTTTCCTTATATTGGCAAGAGGATGGTTGTGGTTCTTAATGCATAATGAGGTAGATGTGAAGAAGATGATAGAGAACGAGTGGATGTGGCAACCCTTGAGCTTGTGCCTCAAGTCATGGAATCCTAGTTTTGACCAACGATGAGAACCAAACTTTATATGGAAGGTATGGGTACTACTTCTCGGTATTCCATTGGAAATTTGGAACTACAGAATTTTGGAAGGAGTTGGAAATTTGTTGGGAAATTTTGTTAGGGACCTAACCTCCCTAACACCTCACGTAGGTAGAATAATATATTTCCATGTAATAAAGGCCGATATTAATAAGGCCTAGAAATAAGGAAGAATAAGTCAAATGAAATAAGACCTAATAGAAGCTTCCGCTTCTAGAAGGATCTTCCTCTAGATTGTTCTTTTGGGTACATAGATTTAGTATAAATAGGAGTAGAGGGTATGAGAAGTTTTTTCTTGAGAATTATTGTAATAGAGCATTGCTTTGTTGGAGGTTTCCCCTTCAAGGAGGCAAGTAAACATTGTTTCTTATCAATAAAGGTATTATTCTGGTGTTGTGGTTTCATTTATTGTGTTGTTCTGCTATTATTCTCTATGATATTTCTGCTTTTAGCTATAAGTATAGATATGGTACCTTAAAAGTGGTATCAAATCACTTTCCTTGGTAGAAAATTGTGGATTATTGTTTTCAAGGTAGAGACGTATTCTGGTGTCTTAAAGCTACATATATATTTCGTTCGACGCATAAATCCGTGGTAGGGGAAGCATACATGAAAGAACTACAAGTGGTACTTAATCGCACATTGTTGGCCACCCTTGTAACCCTTGTTGACACCCCTTCAAGTGGTTGTACACCAGACATTACCTATATATAGATCAGTCTAGATATCCTAAATCCCTCCATAGATAAACCAATCGGCCGCCTGGCTGCTATAGTTCCACCGAGAACAACACTCGAGAAGATACTCTCTAGTACCTGGGTAGTCAGATAGTATGGCTAAGGGCACGGTCTAGACTCTTTAGTTGGTGCGCTAAGATATTGGGTCGAGTACTACTATTGGACCTCGCACATATATCAGAGAGCTATAACACAGGGAAAACCCTTGTATGTAGAAAACCTGAATACTATAACCCTTGGGATGGAAACAAACACAGAATAGACAAGATTTATTGCCATACAACTTTTCCTCCTACATTCTGGTTGTGAAATTACTACACATTTTTTCTTGCTAATAATTTGGCCCTTTAAACACTACAATATTCTTCAGATTAGAGTATAACTTTGCAGAAGTAAAACAAAAAAAACAAGTATAGTGGTCCCGTAGGCACACTTATTTGGGACATTTCCCAATGAATTCCTCTCTTCTCCCTCATTCCTGTGGTACCTATCATTTTTAATAATAAAAAAAATTGTGGACCCGACCTCTTTTTCAGCACCATTATTTGGCCCCTATCCCATTGAATTCCCCTTTTCTCCCTGATTGTAGTGGTATCTATCACTTGATACCATTATTCTCATTGGTCCCACCCACCCCTCCCTACACCTTGCTTCCCCCCCCCCACCCTATCCCATTTTCCTGACCATTTTTTCAAATGACCACTAGTCGCACCCTAGAACTCAATGCATTGGTTGTTGACAACCTCCAAAACAAGGAGGACGTCAAGAATATCAATTCCAACACTAGCTCTCTCAATTTCGTTGTTCGAATCCTCTAGGAACAATGTGCCCACATCAAAGACATCAAAGCCACACTTGAACAATTGATGGGCCATTCCCCAAATGCTTCCTCTTTTTAACAACCATCCTATGAGGAAAACCATGACTCTTCCCATTACCAAGGTCCTCATACTACCCACCTTCCTCGAGACCTACGCCTTCCCATAATCGAGGTGAACAAATTTGATGGCCCAGATCCCACAAGTCGGGTTACTCAAATGGAACATTATTATGTTTTCATGGAATTACTGATGATTTATCCAAGCTTCGTTATGGTATCCTACATCTGGATATGAAACGTTGGAAATGGTGGCAATGGTGTAAAAAGGCATGCCAAGGGTATGTTGCTTGGACACGGTTTGTTGCAGAGCTTTATGACCACTTTGACTCCAACACCCACCATTTAGGTTGTTTGACAAAGTTGAAGCAGTTTGGGACAGTGGAAGACTTTATCGCAACATTTGAGCACTTGGATTTCAGAACAGAGGGGATTTCATATGCCTTCTTCATGGAATACTTTATCAATGGCCTAAAAGATGAAATACATGTGAATGTTCTCATGCAACAGCCCAGAATTGCTTGGAAGCTACTCAACGAGCCAAGGAAGCACAACAAATTGTCTCCTCCCAGTTCTACAAACCATCCTTTCCTCCTTGCCCTACACCAACCAATTCCACCCCTCCTGCAACTCCCCTCAAGATCCAGAAATTAACCAGGGCCTAAATGATTGAACACCAACTCAAGGGTCTTTGTTATAATTGTGATGACAAATATTTTCCAAGGCACAAGTGTAAGGAAAAAAGATTTTTATGGCCATGACTAGGGATGTTTCTGAAGAAGAGGTCGTTGTTTCACCTGTGGATGTGCTACCATCGCCATCTCACCCTGCCCTCTCATCCACCAAAAGTTGAACCAATGAATTCACTTAATTATCTCACTGGCTTCTCTACTCACCAAACCCTCAAATTAATTGGTTACATTAAAAATAGGAAAGTCATCATCCTTGTGGACAGTGGTAGCACCCATAATTTTATTCATCGCCACATTGCCCAAGAAGTCAATTTTTACATCCATTTCGTCAATAATTTTCAAATCATGATTGCTAATCGAGTTTCCATGAAATGTGGGAGACTTTGTGAAAATGTGAGGCTCCAAATTGGTCAGTGTCACCTGAAATCCCATATGTTTTCTATAGACATGGGTGGTTGTGACATTGTTCTTCGTGTTGAATGGTTACGCACTCTCGGACCCATTCTCATGAATTTTAAGGACTTAAACATGCAATTCCAATAGGAGGGACAACAATATAAGTTCCAAGGCATAACAATAGGCTCCCATGATATCATTAGTTCCCATCGCATGGAAAATATCCTCAAAAAGGGTCATTTTGGTATTATTTCACAACTTCACTCCATTCATAAAAAGACACCCTTTGTGCATCCCAACCTCCAATCTACCCTCTTCCACCACCAAGTTGTTTTTACCACTCCCAAAGAACTTCCTCCTTCCCGTGGAGTCCATGATCATTCCATTCCTCTCATACCAGACAGTCTTCCTCCCAATGTTTTCCCTTATCATCACGTGTTTTCCTAAATGAATGAAATTGAGAAAATTATTCATGAATTACTATAAGTGGGTGTTATTCGTCCTAGTACCAGCCCCTATTCTTCCCCTATGGTCGTGGTACTCAAGAAAGAAGGCACTTGGTGCATGTGTCCTAATTTTCGCAGCATCAACAAACTCACAATCAAAGACAAATTCCCCATTACTTTCATTGATGACCTCTTGGATGAATTGAGTGGTGCTTAGTACTTCACCGAACGTGATCTACGTTTTGGATACCACTAGATCCATATGAAAGAATAAGACATTCCCAAGACTGCATTTCAAACTCATGAGGGTCACTATGAGTTCTTAGTAATGCCCTTTGGCCTGTGTAATTCTCCCTCCACTTTCCAAAGTCTTATGAATCATGTATTATGTCCTTTTCTCCATCATTTTGTCTTAGTTTTATTTGATGATATTCTTATTTATAGTGAAACTTGGACATCCCATCTCTCCCATGTGGATAAAGTTCTCCATCTACTCTCTAAGCACCAACTTTTCCTCAAATATTCTAAATGTGCCTTTGGAGCCTCAGAAGTGGAGTACCTAGGTCATATTGTCAGTAAGGATGGTGTACGTGTGGATCCTAAGAAAAATGAATCTATGCAGGATTGGCCTCGCCCTAAAAATATTAAGAGATTGTGTAGTTTTCTGATTTTAACGGGATATTATCATAAGTTTGTTCGGAATTATGGAAAAATTTCACTTCCTCTCACTGTTCTCCTTAAAAAGAATGATTTCACTTGGACTCCAGCTACTAATCACTCCTTCCAACCCTTGAAATATTATGTGTGCTCAACCCCTGTCCTAACACTTCCATACTTCACAAATACATTTGTACTGGAATGTGAAGTTTATGGGAAAGGAATTGGGGTCGTCCTCATGCTAGATGGAAAGCCTTTGGCCTTCACTAACAAACAACTTTCAGAGAGACATTTGGGCCAATCCATTTATGAAAATGAAATGTTAGATATTCTACATGTTGTGGATCTCTGACATCCTTATTTATTAGGAGAACGCTCCCAAATTAAAACTGATCATCGAAGTCTCAAGTATTTTCTGGAACAACAAATTTCATCACCGGAGCAACAAAAATGGGTGACCAAACTATTTGTCTATGATTATTAGATCATTTACAAGAATGGAAAGGAAAATGTAGTTGTGGATGCTCTTTCCCAGAAGTATGAAGAAGACATGTCACTTTTCTCCCTCCCCTTCATTGTATCAGATTGGCTCCACATTGTTCGTCGGGAATGGTTGCAAGACCCCAAAAATTCTAGCATGATCCACCAATTGCAACAAAATTCTCTAGCTTCTCCAAGGTACTCTTGTCACAATGAAGAGATTTGCTACAAAGGTTGTTTGTATCTATGAAAACAATTACAATTTAAATCCATGGTTCTTTATGAACTTCATGCTTCCATCGCAACTGGGCATTCAAATTTTACCAAAATATATGAACGGGCCAAATGTTCTTTTTTCTGGTATGGTATGAAATAGGATGTCCGCACATTTGTGTTTGAATGTGAGGTATTTCAACACAACAAGGGAGAAATAATCAAAGCTCTGGGCACACTCCAACCGCTTCTGATCCCCCTACTATTTGGATATATATTTATATGGATTTCATTGTTGGCTTACCTAGATCGGGAAATAAGTTAGACATCATGGTGGTCGTCGATCGTCTTTCCAAATATGCTCATTTATGTGCTCTTAAACACCCATTCACAACATCCAAAGTGGCTCAAATATTCATGGATAATAACTTCAAGCTTCATGGCATGCCTCATTCTATTGTCTCTGACAGAGATCCCACTTTCACCGGCAATTTTTGGCAAGAATGGTTCAAGCTACAGGGCACCCAATTGCATCTCAGCACTGCCTATGAACCCTAGATGGATGGCCATATTAAATTTTTCAACAAGTGTTTGGAAACATATTTGAGGTGTTTTGCAATTGAGAGAAAAAATGGCGGGCTTAGTGGTTACCCCTAATGGAATGGTGGTACAAAACATCTTACCATATAGCTACTCGCGTGGCTCCTTTTCAAGCAGTATATGGACAAAATCCATCGTCGGTTCTCTCATATCTGCTAGGGGTTTCAAAGGTTCAGGACGTTGACAAAAATCTTACAGTTTGAGAGGATATTCTTAGTGCCCTCAAAGACAATTTATTCATGGCTCAGAATTGCATGAAGCAACAAGAAGATCAAGGTCGTTCTGAACATCAATTTGTTGAACGAGACCATGTGTTTCTTCGACTACAAACTTATAAGTATACTTCACTCAAATTTGAACGTTGTCAGAAACTTGCTCCTAAATTTTATGGTCCTAATACCATGCTCAAGAAAGTGGGATCGATGGCCTACCAATTAGCTCTACCCAGTCATTCTAAGCTCTATCCTATTTTTCATGTATACTGCTTAAACAAGTTGATTGGAACTAAGTTCCAAACTCAAACCAGTCTCCCTGAGTTGGATGAAGAAGGTTCCATCTAGTTTCAGCCACAAGTAGTCTTGGACCAGCGAGGGCGTCGTCTCCATCAATGCACCATCAAGGAAGTGTTAGTGCAGTGGAAAGATACAACTCCAAAAGACGCCACCTGGGAGTCAGCCACCATTCTACAACAATTTCCTCATCTCAAGCCTTGAGGACAAGGTTGTTCTTCAAGGGGGAGGGCATGTTAGGGACCTAACCTCCCTAACCCCTCACGTAGGTAGAATAATATGTTTCCATGTAATAAATTTTGATATTAATAAGGCCTGGCAATAAGGAAGAATAAGTCAAATGTAAGAGGCAAGTGAACATTGTTTCCTATCAATAAAGGTATTGTTTTGGTGTTGTGGTTTTCTTCTATTGTGTTGTTCCATTGTTATTCTCTGCAATATTTATTTTTTCAACTATTATAATAGATGTTGTGCGTTACACATTTTATTTCCTTTGAGGAAGGTTGGTTAGATAAGGTTGATAGAATAATTGTGAAAATGTTAATAGAATTGGATCTTTGTGAAGGGTTAGCAATGGATATAGGTATTGAATGGGGGCCTAGAAATATTCTTAGAATTTAGATTGTTGGGAACTCCCTTTTCAATGTCACTGGTGTGATAAGATAGGTCATTTGAGCGTCAATTGTGGTTTGCCAAGGGATAAGGGGGGATATTACTAGAACATATGGAAAAAAAGGGTTGAGAAGGTGGTTATGGTCTCAATGGAAGGGTAGAGGGAAGTTTATAATGAGGACTAGGCAGGTTCTTGTTGCTCTAGAAGTATGGCCAGTGGAAAAATGAAGACTCTAGTCCCTAATATCAATAGTGCATTGTGTCTTGATGTGAAAGGTATGACTTTTATATATCCTTCTTTGATTATTCATCAAGGAACTCATGTTTCTTTAGTCCTCTCTATCACCAAGGAATATACAATCCTAAATGAAGTTTTAGTTGGAAAACCCCAGTGACCTTAGGGCTAATGCAGGTCCTGCGGGGGAAGAACCTTTACTACCACTAGAAAAACAAATTGAGAAGAGAGGTGAGATATTTCCAAAGTTTACTCATTTAGGCATCCTTAATTTAGATCCTCGAGGCACAGTCCCTCTTGAGTCTCTTTTAAATGGTGGGGAGGTATTGGCATCATCCCCTACAAATATTTGAAGAAAAAGCGTCAAAAAACACCTTTGAAATCCACATACATTTTGAGATCAAAGAAAGGTATAGAGGAAGAGCTTGGGGGAGTACAGGGGGGATTGGCTCTGGATAAGGACTTTCCTACCATTGTTTAGAGGAAATCACATATTGATTTGGCTAAGTCTTAGGATAAAAATGAGATTAGGGAAGGGAAGCAGCTTACTATCAATGGGGACCTTAGAGTATGGAAAGCCCATAAAGGGGTTAATAAAATATGATCATTTTGCTAAATGTAAGAAGGTTAGGGGGTGCCCACAAACAGTTGCCACTCAAAATATTGTTCGCAATTTACAATATCGATATAGTGTTGTTGCAAGAGATTATGTGTACTAGCCAGAAAGCCATTGATTTCTTGGATTTTGCCTTAAAGGACTATAATTTTTGTACACTTGATATGGAAGGGTTATCTAGTGGTTTAGTTACAAGTTAGAACTCTAGGTTCTATCCTATCACAACCTAGGTATTACACTCAAGCATTTTGGTGGACCTGGAGGAAAAGGAGTTAGGGAAATATTTTAGGTGTATTAATTTTTACATGCATTATAGTAATAGAAGACCCTTTTGTGAAGGATTAGTAGACTCAAGTCTCTTGTTTGGTGATTTTGTGATTTTGGGAGGAGAACTAAACTTAACTATTAGTCAAAAGGATACCTGGGGTGAGGCCACTCATAAGGACCCACGTGGATATTTGTTTGTGCATTTCTTTGAATCACATCATTTGGTGGATATGGAGCCTGTGATGTTAGTCCCCACTTGAAGGAACACTATAAAATGCAGGGAGGGGATCTCCATCGTTTTTAAGTGATAATTTGATAGTTAGATCCTAGGTGGGTAGCAAGGGGTTTTCAAACCACATCCTAATTCTTTTAAAACTAGATTCAGGTGATTGGAACCACTCTCTCCACTTAAATTTAATCACTCCTTGATTTTGGAGGAAGAGATTAAGGGTTTAATTTATAATGCATGGCATCCTTATAGTAGGAAAGAAAGTAACTCTGCAATGAAACAATGTGTTGATAATTTGAAAAGAGTAAAGGATTCCATGAAAGGATGGGTTAAAAACTTGGCTATTAAGACACAAATGGAGTTGAAGGAAGTAGAAGTAGGTATATCAAACCTCTTTGAAGCCAACAATGAAGGAGTGTTCTCGGAAGAGGAAGCTCAAACCTCAAAATACCTAGAGGAAAAGAAAAAGGAAATCTTAGAAAAGGAGGAGTCAAAGTGCATACTTAAGAGCAAAGCCCTATAGATAAAGGAGGGAGAAAATAATACAAAAACTTTCCATACTTATGCAAACAACGGAAAAAACATAAATACTATTTAGGACATCTCACTTCCTTATGGTTCAAAGTTTAACAATTTTAAAGATATAGTAGAGGTTGGAAGACAACATTCCAAATCTCTATAAATGAAAATATAGGAGCCAAAAGATATGATATGAACAAGGAGTCAAAAGTTGAAATTACAATAACAAAATTGAAGTTTGTGCTCTCCACTTTTAAGAAAGGAAAAATTCCTAGGCCCAATGGTATATCTATTGAAGTCTACCTTGGATTTTATGACTTCTTAGAATAGTATTTGTTGCAAGTGTTTCAAGACTCAAGGAAGTCTAGGAAACTGTTTGAAGCCATAAATTCAACTTTGATTGCTCCTATTCCTTAAAAACAAGACTCGTCTACTTTTAAAAATAAAAATAAGACTCGTCTACTTTTGAATATTATTCAAAACCTATTTCTTTATGTAATTTAATTTACAATTTATATCCAAAACCATTGGTAACAAATTGAAGGATATTATGTCAAGTGTGGTGTTTGATGAATAGTTTGGCTTCCTTTTTAATCGCCAAATACATGATGCAGTGAGGCTAGCTCAAGAAGGATTAAATTTATCAAGACTCAAAAATTACTAATAGTAATATTGAAAATAGATTTTTCCAAGGCTTGTGACATAGTGAACTAGTTGTTCCTTAGACTCATTTTGCTTCAAATGGTCATGAATTCGAAGATTTTAGACTAGATTATGGCTCTTTTAACATATGTCTCTTTTGTTGTATTGATTAATGGCTCTCCTTTGGGTTTTTTTACACTATCAGAAGTCTCTAGAAAGGTTATTCACTCCCCCCTTTCCTTTTCCTTTTAGTTGTAGAAGGTATCAGCATGTTATTAAAGGAGGTTAGAAGAAATTGGGATTAAAGTGGTAAATTTTGTTTCTATTACACATCTACTTTTTGCAAATGACATTATGATTTTTGGGCATGGGTCAATCAAGGAGATGGTTAAAATAAAGGAGGTCTTAGACATTTATTCTAAAGGCCATAGGAATGGTGATAAATATGAAGAAATCTTCATATTTGGTTAATGAGATAGTAGAGGAGGTTAAGGAACAAGCTAAAATCATCTTTCTTATGAATTTTTGTAATATAAATCAATGTGTAAAATATGTTCACTTTTACTTGAAACCTAATGATTATCACTTTGCTGATTAGTTGTGGTTTCATAACAAAATTGAAGATCGAATTTTGGTGTGGTGTAATAGATGATTGTATTGAGGAGGAAAATCGGTGTTGGTTAAGGAAATGTTATAAGGTATTCTAGTTTATTTGTTGGCCATTGCACAATTTCCTAAAACAATGTTAAACATAATAAAAAAGAAATGTTTTAGTTTTTTGTGCATGGGCAAGAGGGCAAAAGCTAGTATTCCATTAGTCAAATGGAGTAGACTAACTAATCCAAAATAATTAGGGTGGTGGGGCATGAAATTTTTTCATATCTTCAATCTTGCACTTGTAGCTAAGAGAATATGGAGATTGTTGTACAATGAAGGTCTCTAGGGAAAAATTATGAAATCCAAATACCTCAAGAGTATGACAATGGAAGATTGGTTTAGAGTGGCTAGAAAAAAATCTAAAGGAGTCTCTATAGCATGGAAGGCCATGGTTAAGGCCTTTTCTTTATTTGGATCTTGAGCTGGATGGAAAGTTGGGAAGGAAACAAAGTTTGAAATAGAGAGGACCCTTGGGTAGAGGTCAAAAAAAATTATAAATTATATGAGGAACCGTTAGAATTTTTACATGATAAGGGGTCTAATTATTTAAGATAAGTTTCATCTTTGGAAGCAAGGAATGCTTGGTCACAAGGTTGGGTATCAACAGAGTCTTTAAACTTACAAGGTGTCCTGGCAGTGGAATGAGAACAGTTTGTAAACCTTCTTCACCATAGTGCACTTAAACTAGCATAGGAAGATGACGTAATTAATTGGTGAATGATTCCAAGGTTAGGGGATTACACTATTAATATAGGTTATGTTGCAAAAGTTGACACGGGTTTGGTTATGGAAAGAGTTTGGTGGTGGAGATGTGTATGGAAATTGTCTTGTCCATTTATATATATATATATATATATATATATATATGATACGTATTTTGGATATAATATATTGCTTACTTTCTTTCATCTTGCTAAGCCAACTTATCCCAATTAAAATAAGTTTCATTAGTGATAATAATAGAGCTTGATGAGTGATAATAGCGTATGTTCATGGTATTCATATGTTGTCCATTACAAAGTACACTAACAGATATACTTTTCACCTTTCATTATTAAGTTTTACTAAATTTGTTGCTTCATAATAATTCATTAGATTCATAATATCGAACTTGAAGTCTTCAAGTGTGTTGTGAATAACATATCAAACTTGAAGTGTTCGATGTGTTCTTTGAATAATGTATCACAACTATGAAATATAGATTATTTACACATGATTTATAATGCACCACTAACACCAAAAGATTAAGGAATTGATGATATAGAGTAAAGTTTGTCATTACAACTTGCACTAATTGATTAGAACTTATTGGATTCATAAACATGGTTTATTATCTCACACATATATATTTAATGGGGAAGTAGGGTTGTCTTGTCTTCAATACATGCTCTAGAAGCCAATTGTCTCACACAAATATATTTAATGGGTTATTAGGGTTGTATGTTGTTAAATGCATGCTCTCACATACACACAAAATATTATTTCACAAACAAAGTTGTCTTATGTTAAAATATTTTTGTTTTGATAATAGTCCCATGGTAGCTTTGGTGAAGATGTTATTTTGTAAATATCTTCGAACTTTTTTTATGTAGCAAGAATGTTTATTTTTTGGTTCAGTCCTTGAAAAAAATGTTATCATGATGTAATGACTGTCTTTGAGAACACATTATATTTTAATGAATATAATGTGAAATTTTCTATGGAAAAACATACACATATATTTGATGTATATTTAGTAGGTCATTAGAGTTGTCTCGTATTCAATGGACTTACATATAGTATGCATGGACTAGTATTCAACACACACATGAATATAGCACGAATGGACACAAAGGTGACATAATGGATTTTTACTTTTTTAACAATGCACACACACACACACACACACACACACACATATATAATGGACAAGCACGATGTCAATAAGCATTTAGAATTTGATATCTAACATATACAACATTAATTACTATGTTATTGGGTGTTTAATGTTTATATGTCTTTTGTGCACACACATATATAAGAATTGACAACATCTACCCATGTCATCTAAGTGTTTTATTAAATCCTACAAGCATACCATTTATAATTTTTTATTATAAATGTTTAATTTTATAGACCTGGTATTTATGACATTTTAATTATAAATTATTAACTCAAAAAAAATCATAAATACTTAGGGTGGCACGTGCGGTGGGGGGAGGGGTCATCACAGACCCTGAAGCAAAAATTGAAACTTGTTTTGCATGAGGATTTAGTATCTTGACCAATAATAAATAAGAAGCTTATGCCTTATGGCAAGGTATAAAATTGGCTAATGGCTCCCATATATGATTGTTGGTTGTGATGGGAGACTCGGAGGTAATCATCAACCATATGGTCCTTATTTATACAATAATTGATAATTATTTAGCATCTATTATTGCCCGAGGCAAACAAGAGGCAAACAATTTCACCAAAATCACATTCTATCATGTTTTGTGGGAGAACAATTACGAAGTAGACTGGTTTTTCAATATAGCCACAACTTTAAAAGAGGGGGTGCTTAGTGTTAATGGAACCATGAATCAACATCATATTCCTTTATTTATTACTATGGGTACATTGACATGTATTATACATTTAAACCATCACATGGCTTGTAGCATTGAACTTCACACACAATGTCGAGCTAGTTATGATAAGCGACATAAGTCCCTCTTCTTCCTACCTAGAGACATGAATATGCACGAATTTTGAACTGGAGTTTGGTAATTCCCCTATTCATTGTGTGATTAAGGTCATTTTACATGGAATGCAATGGTGGGAAGCCAGAATCCTAGCTCGGTGTGGTCTAGTAAGAATTCATGCTAGCTTAATTAGGACCTTGTTTGGCTTGTTGTTTCTAGTTTGTTGTAAGTTTCCAAGGGAGCCCCTCCTTGGAACCATTCCATTAGAGGGGGAATATTGACTCCAAAGGCCATCAATTGTCTAATTTTCAGATTTATGTGATTCTCTTTGGCCCTTTCTCCAGTTAGTTTGCAACCCTCTAGTTTATACTTGCATTTTGGAAATCATCCTTTTTTTTGGAACACAGAAAGCATATGAGTTGTTTGCGACCTGAAGGTGTGGCAAAGATATTGGAATTTAGGCATATTTGGGAACTTGGAACTAGTTGGGGATATTAGTATTTGTGCAAGCCTAATGGACCACAAAGAGCTTTGGGAAATTAGAAGAGTACTCAGAATCCAGGAGGAGCATATTTACTGCAACATGACTTCTATATTTATAGTAACCTCAAAATTACATGAGAAGGAATACCATGTCACCTCTTATGGAATCAATTATGGGGTCCCTTTTGGAGCATAAGAAACAAATATTTTTTCTAGAAGTAGAGTACAATATTCTTAGAAACCTCATACAAAACTTGAGTAAGGGAGATCAATCTAGGCCTTCAAACCAAAGACAATCAATTAATTCAACCCGAGAGAGCCAAGGAAGATGAAACAATGGACTAGCTTACCAAAGACATGGAAATTGTAAAGCAGAACCCTGACCCTCTGAGTATAGACCTTGAAGAATCAATCAATCATCATGCTTTTTGTTAAGTATCATGTTTTTCAGAGTTATTAGAATTATAGGTTTATATATCATAATATATAGTGTCAAGAAATACTGGGAATTTTTGTATAAAGATATAGACGTACTCAGTTATAGGAATGTAATTGTCATAATTTTTTGGTTTGAAAGATTTGAAACAAAATTGTGATGTAATCTTGCTACAAGATTAATTGCATATTTTATTAATACAATTCCCCAATTATGGTTTTAAAATCATAAATTTAATATAAAAACCAAAAAAATACATTAATATTAATATAAATGAGTAAGTGAGTGTATATTAAACATAGATTACCCTGGATGGGGTGTCAACCGACGACCACATTTCACAAGAGCCCATGCATGCCAACCACCCACGTTCTCCTTGTATGGCGCCTCAGTGGCGATCATTTACTTCAACATTGCTCGAACCTTCAATTTCACCTACAACTGTCCTCCACCAGGTACGACACTCGTGTGATATCGATGGCTCTCCAGACTCTTCTGCGAGCTAAATCCAATGCCTTCCTCAGGAAGATTTCTCTTCCTCTTTATCTCTTTTCCCATTGAACTCTCCTTTTCCTGGTTGTTCCTCCTTCCATGCGAGACCTCTATCATGGCACCAGAATCCTCCTCGATCTCTTGTTTCACCCTTGACACTCTCCTTCTCGTTTTTCCTTGGAGTCTTCCTATGCCCAGAGTGCGTTCATACCAAATTGATATATTTGGTTGAACAAACTACTACAAAATAGGCTCCACTAAATATGTTCATATCTACCGAATCTGGGAAATTTGTTGGCATATTCAGCAATCTCCACCTTGACAACAATTAACTTGATACCTTGCTCCTTCTTTTGTTCATCACCTTTTATGCAAGCCAAGAGAAGTCAAGCACCATTGTAGCTTCTCTAACAGTACTAGTTTTGTGAACATGTCTGCGCAGCTCTCTTTTGTATGCACTTTATCAAGAGAGACTCCACCTTCATCAATGACCTATCTTACAAAATGGTACTTGATAGGTGTATGTTTTGTTTTACTTTGGTAGGTTGGATTCTTAGCCAAGTGAATAGCACTTTGACTATCACAAAGTAACTTTATTTTGTCCTACATCCTTCCAAACTCACCAAACAAACCTTTTAACCAAAATACCTCTTTGCAAGCATGTGAAGCAACTACGTATTCTGCTTCTATAGTGGATAAAGAAACAATGTTTTGTAGCCTTGACATCCAACTAATAGCTCCACTTGCAAGAGTAAAGACACACCCTGAAGTCGACCTTCTCTTGTCCAAATCACCTACAAAATCAGAATCAAAATCAAAATCAGCATATCCAAAGACTAATTCACAACCATTGTTATAAGTGATACAGTAATCACTTGTGCCTCTCCAATATCGAAGCACCCATTTCATTGTTGCCTAGTTCTCTTTACCTGGATTTTCCATATACCTACTGACAACCCCAACTGCATGTGAAATGTCTGGCCTTGTACTAACCATCGCATACATTATACTTCCTACTGCATTATCATATGGTATTCGAGACATATATTCCTTTTCTTCTTTTGTACTAGGACATAAACTTGAAGAAATCTTAAAATGGGAAGCCAAAGGGATGGAAACTCGTTTCACATCGTTCATACCAAACCTCAAAAGTATCTTCTCAACATACTTCTGTTGTGACAACCAAAGCTTACCATTCCTCCTGTCTCTAAATATCTCCATGCCCAAAATCTGCATTGTTGCTCCTAGATCTTTCATATCAAACGTCCTAGCCATCTAAGCCTTTAACCTGTTGATCTCAATTATGCTTTTGCTTGCTAAAATCATATCATCAACATACAATACTAAGATAATTAATATGCCATTATTCAATTTCTTAAAGTAGACACAATGATCATACTCACTCGTATAATTTTGTCTCAACATGAAAGAATCAAATTTCTTGTACCATTGTCTAGGCGACTGCCTCAGACCATACAATGATTTCTTGAGCCTGCAAACAAAGTTCTTGCTACGATTTTGAACGAACCTTCAGGTTTTTCCATGTAGATCTCCTCATCCAAATCTCCATGTAAGAAAGTGGTCTTAACATCTAGCTGCTCCAACTTCAAATCAAGTAAAGAAACCAATGCTAACACACTTTGAATTGAAACAATCTTAACAACTGGTGAAAAAATCTCATGAAAGTCAATACCTTCTTTCTGAGAATATCCTTTCACAACCAGCCTTGCTTTGTACCTTTCCACCTTATCATCAACACCCTTCTTCAGCTTGTAGACCCACTTGCAACCTACAGTTTTTCTGTCTCTTGGAAGTTCTACCAGGTCCCATGTGGCATTCCTTTCTAATGCCTTCATTTCATCCTTCATTGCTTCTTTCCATTTATCATTGTTAGAACCCTTCAACGCTTCCTAATAGAATGAAGTTTCATCATCATTAGTACTTAAAGAAACCGACGAAACAAAATCATCATACCTTCTTGGAGGATTTTTTACCCGCATAGACCTCCTTAGGGAAGTTTGTGGCTCATCCACATTTTATTGATTGTTATCATCAACCATGTCTTCCTTTGCAGGAAACTTTGAATGAACATCTTCAAAAACTTGTTCATGTTCACTTTCATCTCTATTTGAACTGGTTTCAAACTGAATCTATTGATACTTAGGTATTTCTTATTGTTTCATTTGAACATCTACATCTGAATTAATTAGAGATTATTTATCAAATATTACATCTATGTTAATGGTGAACTTGTGGGCAGTAGGATCCCACAACCTGTACCCCTTAATAACATCACCATATCCAACAAAGATAAGCCTTTTTTATTTTGGATCTAATTTAGAACGTTGATGTTTCAAAATTAGAGCATAGGCTTCACAACCAAAAAATTTAATATTAGAATAATTACAAGGATGACCTGCCCATACCTCTTCTGGAATTTTGCACTCTATTGTTGTTGATGTTGTTGATTCACTAGATAACAAGTTGTAGTTATTGCTTCTGTCCACGGTTCCTGCTGCAAGTTGGCGTTACTTAGCATACTCCTTGCTCTTTCTAGAAGAGTCTTGTTCATGCATTCAACAACTCCATTCCATTGAGGAGTATAGGCAGTGGTTTTATGCCTATCAATCTCAAAATCCTTGCAATAGTTCTCAAATTCCATTGACATAAATTCACCACCATTATTAGTTCTTAAACATTTAATAGAACTACTAGTGCTCTTTTCCACTAAAGCTCTAAACTGCTTGAAAATTGTAAATACATCAAATTTACTCTTTTACATATAGATCCACACCTTCCTATAGAAATCATCTATAAAAGTAACAAAATATGATGATCATCCATAAGAAACAGTAGGGGATGGTCCCCAAACATCAGAATGGATATAATCAAGGATTCCTTCACTGGTGTGTCTTCCGGTTTTAAATCTCTACCTATTATGTTTTCCATAGATACAGTGCTTGCAGAAATCTAACTTTAAAGACTTTAGACTAGGAAGTAACTTGTGATCAGTTAATACCTTCAATCCTTGTTTGCTCATATGGCCCAACCGTTGATTCCATAGTCGAACAAAATCATTGTCGTTCTCAGATATCGTTGTCACATGATCTGACTCAGTTCTTCCTTCTAACAAAAACAAGTTACCAACCTTCTTTTCTTTCATAACCAATAACATTCCTTTGTAGAACTTCATAACTCCACCTTGAACAATACTCTTATATCCTCCAGTGTCTAAGACTCCTAAAGAAATTAGGTTCTTCCTAAGCTCAGGTACATGTCTCACATCAATTAGTATTTTAATAGTTTCATCAAACATCTTAATTCGAATGCTACCAATTCCCACAACTTTACGTGAGATATCATTTCCCATGTAAACTATTACATCATCTATAGATTGGTAACAAACCAGTGTCTATGAAGACAGATGTGATTTGAAGCACTGGAATCTAATAACCATTGTTGATCATATCGTGAAACTATACCAATTGATAAAACTTCATCAGTCATACCTGAACCTATTGTTGAAGCTGTTTTAGTTGCATTTGCTTCCTTCGTCTCTTTTGGAGGGTCTTCTTTGGAGGCTTGTTGTCTCTTCCAACAATCCTTCTTCAGGTGTCCAGATTTTCCACAAAACCAGCACTTAAGCTTGATATTTTTACCCTTTGACTTTGAAAGAGAGAAATCCCTCTGACCCTGTCCTCTTTCTTTAGGTCTGCCTCTGACCATCATCGCCTCAGATGTATAGGTTTCTAAATTGGTTTTCTTCCTTGTTTCCTCAGACAGCAGTGCTCCAACAATAACATCAAACTCAATACTTTCTGTTGTGCTGAAACTAATAGAGGTAACAAAGTGATCCCATGACATGGGAAAAGAACACAATAATGTAATTGCCTTGTCTTCATAATCAAATTTTACTGCCATGTTGGTCAACTGAACTAAGAGGGTATTAAAAGTATTTAAATGATCAGCTATTTCCATACCTTCCTTCGTGCACAAACTCTACAATTTTATTTTCAGGAAGGTTTTTTTCATCAAGGATTTCGTCATGTACAGGATTTCCAGCTTCGTCCATAAACTGATTGTTGTCTTATCTGCAACAATGTTGAACAACACATCATCAACCAAACAAAGGCGTATAGCACTCAGTGCTCTTGCATCAATCTCATCACAGTCATCATCTTAAATGGTCAAGGGTTTCTTTGTTTTTCCCAAAAGCGCCTTCACCACGCCTTGTTGCAAGAGCAGATCATGCATCTTCACCTTCCAGATCTTGAAATTGTTCTTTCCATTAAACTTCTCGATTTCGAATTTAGCACTCTGAGTTTTAACCATTAGCAGAAAGAAAAATTCCAAAAAACATCACTGCTTATAATAACCAAGGCCCTTTGAAAAATATGTGGAGGAATAATGGTATAAACTTCACAAGGCTTAATATAAAACCTTTTACTAAAAAAATCACCTTTTAGTAAAAAACCTTTTAATAAAAATTCACCTTTACTTTAATTCCTCCACCTTTTTGAATTGTTTTAAACATTCACCTCACGAAAAAGTCGATCCTTCAACATTAAATAAAAAAGTCAACCTTTCATACCTTTCATTCAACCCTTCGAGCGATAACCTCTTCAAAAACACACGCTCCTTAACAATGTTGAAAGCGTGCCTATTTCCATGAAGAATTTTTGTGAAGAATATCAAAGCTTATCTGTGAAGAATATCAGAAGCTTGGCATCGAAGGTATCCTCCATACGATCGTGTTTGATGATATGTCTCCAGAAAAACATGAATTGGAAAAACTAGTGTTCCCTTCAAGTAGATAGGGCAACGTTGAATTACAGATTTGGGAAGAATGTAAGTTTACGTCGATGCTCCTGTGGGAATCTCCAACAAATCGGTGTGTGTTCGTGTCTCTCCAAGAAACCGATGACTTCGTCTCTCTCCAACAAATCAAGGCATTTCTCCACATCCAAATCACTCTCTCCGACCTCTGATACCACTTGTTATAATTGTAAATGAGGAAACACAAATATCACATGATAATCAACAATCACACACAGAGTATAAACATAGAGATTTTACGGGTTCACCCAAACATTGGGCTACGTCCACCAAGCAGAGGTATCGGTTGCCTTATTACTCAAATCATGGAGATTACAACAACTCACTTACACTCATGTCTACCTCTATGGGCTTACATAAATAATGAACATAATTATATTTGTTACATAACTGTTTTCTAAACTTGTGCGTTCATACCAAATTGGTAGATTTGGTTGAACAGACTACTACAAAATAGGATCCACTAAATCTACTCATATCTACCAAATCTGGGAAATTCGTTGGCATATTCAACATTTTTGAAGTTTAAGGGTTTATTTATGAAGTTAAGGATTATATTCTATTTTATATATACCAAGGTTCACTCCAAATTCAATGATGGCCTTATCATTTTTTATGCAAGGAAAGTGTATGCAAGAGCCAAACAAGCCACAAAACTCGAATAGAGAGAGTGCTTCTCTTTCTGGGTTGAGAATATGTCTTTTGTACATCCTCTTGGTAGCATGTTAGATCCATAACAATTGGCCCCGCTACTCTTCCAAGTAAAACCAAGTTTAAGGGAAATGTGCCTCCTCCTCCTTCAACGATGACCCCATTCTCTGAGCCATATTCCTCATTAAGGACAAGCTCATCCTTCCAAAACTACATTGTGGTCACAGATGCATTGCAAAATGAACAACAAGGCTACTCTATGGCTATCATTGGAAGCTTTCTCACTCATCAAAATCAAAGTTGTGGTTCAAGAGTATGCATATGTTCAATAACCCATTGAAGGGACACCACATGATTAAGTTAGGGACCTTGTTGTTGGGATTGGGTGAGCTTCTAATCCATTGGGTAGAAACAAGACTCAATCCACACTCACACCATTTGTATAGATGAAAAATCTCATGTTTCATTCAATGATATTCATGGTTTCAAAAACATAATAGCATACATAATAGAATTGGTTACTATGCAAGAAGCCTAAAAAAATTAAAATCAAGATTCAAGAACAAAATAGAATGCAAAATATAGCATATGAATTGTGTGCAAGGTAAAAGAGTTTAAATTTTGAAGCTTGACCACCTGATGCAATGTATTGAATTAAATGTCGGTGCATATGATGGAGCAGGGTCTAAGGTGATGCTAAAACAACTCCTTGAGCTATCAGAGGATATTCTTGTGTTAGAGAAATTCGAAGTTGACGCCATTTTCATTGAAATATGATACGATCAAGTGTTGTTTTCAGACTAAGTTTTAATGCAAGAATTGGTGGTATTGTCATGACAAGGCCCAACATGAACAAATCATCAATGATGGAAAACTCCTATGTAATAGATGTTCGATTTGTTGCACTTGTCAGTGCAATTTTGAAGCGAGGAGGAACATTTGGAGGAGATAAAGGCAATAGAATTTATATTGTAGTCAAGAGCATTATCTAATAAAGACCCATTTGTACCAAAACCTCAACTTTCCTTCATTTTATATGCATGTAGTAATAAATAATTGTTAGCATATCATGTTGTGGTAGAAAAAGTGCCCATATATTTTGAAAATTAAAATGGTCCCCTATGTTCCTTATCAATAAACATACATGAAAGCTCACAATAAGGAATAGAAACACTATTTGATGCATCAAATATGCATCCCTTGACTTTGTTGCTCTAAGTATCAACAAATATAGATACTACTGTAACATCCCCCTCTGGCGCACTGAGTGAACTTATTCTTTGAGGACACTTGCTCGCAAGTGATCCGGATTATTATGCTATTAAAACTTTGATTTTTATTATGAGGCATTATGGGTTGATGATATGTTGTTTTACTACGTTGACATAAACAGGTGTTATTGAATCGATTTTACTGAGTGTGCATGGTTTGGGACCTCGAGGATGCAGAGGCATCAACGAAACCCCTTGGACTCTGGATCGAGTCATGAAGTATGCCATTGGGGTTTAATTGTTTTACTGTGATATTAGTGCATCTGACTGGATGATATGATGTGGATATGTTCTGACATGATTTGTTGATGATGCAGGTTGACGATAGTTTGCTGACCAGACTCACATATGGATTAAAGGGGTCACACACGACTACCAAAGAGGTTGAGGGAGAGGTGTGGACAGCAGCCCTGCCACAGCCTACTAGCACTCTCGGCGTGGCTCAAACTGTAGGTTAACGATTACTTAGTTCGAGAGGACCCACGATGCCATGAGGGAAGACTGTGACAGTCGCTCACAATGATTCTAAGGGGCGTGCAATAAGGCGGGGGCCTTATTCCTTAGAATCCCTTAGTCTCCCACAAGTTCACCTGGTGGAGTATTGACTCCAGGGGTTATTGAAGTCTACCAAGTCAGTCAAGAGGTGAGTGGCACCCTTGGAGCACATGGTGCGTCCTGAAGGGCACGTTGCACAAGAAAAATGGAGAGTGGTGAGTGGCACCCTTGGAGCACGTAGTGCATCCTAAAGGGCACATCACACAAAGGAACATGTGAGGTGAGTGGCACCATTGGAGCACCTAGTGCGTCCTGAAGGGCACGTCGCGTTGTTGATGATAGAGGGATGAACCTAGATGACCCTAAGACAAATAACATGTTAAGTAATTTTTAAAAACAATTTCCCTAATTAAATGTCGCCCAGTACAAAATTTAAGGCCTAAGTCTAAATTACGCTAGTGGTAAAATTTTGTCTTCTATAAAAAAAAAAAAACTAGTAATAAAAATTATAAAAATAAAAAACTTAAATAATAATTATGATCTTCATGAAGGGAGTAAGAAATTTAATTTATTCAAAAAAAAATTGGGTTGGATTAAAATTTAAAAAGGGAATTAATTGTTTTATTACCTTAATAAATTAAAGTATACTAATTAAATAAGAAAAGGGAAAATGGATTAATTTTCACACCTGCCTTTTTGAGCTCTAAGTAAAAGGGGAAAGAGGGAAAATCAAAAAAATAGGAAACTAGGGAAAAGAGGTAACATAAAAAGAGAAAAAAAAAGGGGAACTTAAGGGAAAAAATGGAAAGTCAACTTAGTAAAGAATCTACCATTTAAGAGATTTCTAATTTTAAACTGAATTAGCAACTTCCTAATAGGGAAAGCCTTTAAAACCTGTAAGGGAATTTGGGGACACCTAGGAGTCATTCTAGGAGTAACTCTAGGTGGGTGAGAGAAATGAGATAATTAATTAATTAAAGGAATTAAATAATGGAGGAATGTAGGGGATGGGTGACACTTGTACGGAGAAGAATTTTTAGGAATTTATTTGTAAAACTTTAATTAAATGAGATTTTAGGAAAGAAAGGAAGTTCGAAACTCTATAAAATGAAGGAAGGAGAAGGATGAAGGATCATCTTTGGTTTTGCGTAACGTTACGCTGCAGAAATATCGACTTCACTGATTTACTTGTGGGAGTTGGGATACTCAGCTCAGAGAGGAGTGGTAGCTCGGCCTTGCGAGGCGAGCTAGGAGCTAGACGGAACCCCTGGATAGTGTGTGTGGCCCCTTTGTAGCTCGAGGGGCTAAGGGGGAAGAAGAGTACCCCTAGTGTTGGCTGGGAGGTATCGGTGAAGTCTCGACGATCGACGAGCGGGAACTGCATGGAGCGCGCGAACATCACTCGGAGTGGGCAAACAGGGAACAGTACACTTTCTTCATTTTTGTATGGTATAATGTATTAGGACTTATGTTTGGATCTACTTATTTAATGGAAAAGTAATTGATGGTTTTTTTAAAAAAATTAGTGACTAAAACCTTCCTTAGCCTAACTCGATGATTGTTGATTCCCATGGCCTTCGCTTACCCACATTTCTTGACCACCTGGCGATGAATGATTGTGTCCTTAATGGTTGTTTGTCTTTCGTCCTTAGCTCGCCAGTCCTTACCTGAGCAGTCGGCCAAGAGCCTGATCTACGGTCGTCGCCTTGGCGTTAAAAGACCTATGAATCTCAACGCCCTGCTTTTCTGTGCAAGGATGATGAGCGAAGGATGCACCTGTTGGTTGTCCACTCTGTTGTTGTCCTTGGTTGATGATTAGTTTTGTGCCTTGATGCGTTGATTACCCCTTCCATTTCATGGTTGATGACGAAGTGTTGTTAACCTCTTCCCTTTTTGATGATTGACAATTGCATTTTTAATGATTAGCCTGACGAATTTACTGCGAGGTTTTGTGTACCTGGTATGTCGTTTACTCTACGATTTTACATCACATTTTCACACACCTAGACTGTGGTTTTATCTCCATATCTTAATATCTTTTTAGGACGAAGTCAGCTCACGTGTTTTCCCACTCAATGACAGATTATAAATTTACTTGGACTGAGATGAATGTTTATTTTACAGTGATTTCGACAGAGTGTGTGACTATGCCCTCTTTATATTTAATTCTGTTGTATTATCCCTTTCAACTCGACAACCATTTCATTGTTAAGACATCGAGAAAGTTAATTAATGTTTTTGAGGTATTATAGTAATTTGTATGCATTCATTTTATTAACTCCACGGATGATAGATTGGTTTTGGGGCAGCGATCTATACTTATAAGTGGACCAAGGATTTTTATGAATAGCTAACAACAATGTGTTTGTATTATGAGGCGCGGATGTAATTTCACTAATGACAGCAAGGGTAATTATATTAGAGAATGCAAATGTATTTTTTTTTTATATACTGAACGCTCGTATTTATATCTCCCAGTAATGTTAAGGAATTTGAATTCAATTATAAGGACAATAAAATCCTGTATATCATGCTTATACCTTTGCAAATAGCACCTTACCCGAAATTTTACCACTCGGCACATCTAATGTTAGGAAAGGAATTATTATTTGGAAGTTGTTTAGCTTTGTGATGCATTGAATTTGAAGCTAATTCATCTCCAAAGAATGTTTGTTTTTGTTCTCGATCAAGCGATTTCGAAATCCGAAGGACAACCTCTCCTTTTGACTCCTGCGATTCATGGTGATGACCAACAAACGATATCAGGATCCCTTCACGTTATACCTGGAAGGTTTGCAATTTTTTTTATGCATTTAAATTGATTGATTGATGTTGTTGTGGGTTACCACGAATTGGAGGATAAATTGCCTGACAGTTGATTTTACACGCTCCGTCATTTCTGCTAATAAGATTGATGACTGTGTGGTTGCCTTAGTCGACCACGACTTACCTTTAAAATTATAATTATGCTGCTGCTGGAATGCCCACCTCCCGCCTTCTTATTTGAGTAACGTAAGGGTACTGCGCATTGCATTAATTAATTGACAGAAGCCATGTAACTTCCTCTCGGTGCATATGGTACAATGAATCTACTTATTCCTTTACTTGACAGCGTTGATTTCACCTTGCTAAACTTGGACAGAAAAACCTACACTTATGCGTCTTGCCTTTTTAGCGACTTATTTCTTAATATAGTTTTTAAATTATAAACCAGAACCACCACATCTGTTACACGAACTGATATGAATCAAATGGAATCCCCCACTCCTATTCCTGCACACTTGATGCGTGAACCAATTCTCAGTCACTCTGTTAGTAATATGAGATTTAACAAAACCTGTTCAGCAAATTTATATATATCGTGGTTCATACCTTTACTATAAGATGTCAACGGTATTTTTGTTCAATATAGTATTTTATTACAATTATGTTATGTCATAGGCCATACCTTTGCCAATGGTGTTATTTATCAGTGATTACAATTATATTATTTATATCATGTTTTTCATTAATAATAATAATCTCTTTTAACATCACTATTAGATACCTAATAGTGTTATTTATCAGTGATTACAACTATATTATTTATATCATGTTTTTCATTAATAATAATAATCTCTTTTAACATCACTATTAGATACCTAACAGTGTTATTTATCAGTGATTACAATTATATTATTATATCATGTTTTTCATTAACAATAATAATCTCTTTTAACATCACTATTAGATACCTATTAGTGTATGGGATTGTCTTGTTTGTGGTACAAGAAACTTCCTCTTAGTAATAATATTTTTAAGTAAAGTTCAGAAAAGATATACAAAACAAAATTCTGCAAAAATAATCAATATTGTTGTTTGTAAGTGATACATTCAACGCATGTCATTTAAGACGAAGATTAATGAGATACATCTAGATTGTGGTGCAATTTTAAACCTGTATTGAATGTGGTTACCTTGCACTTAGTTTGGCTTGATTTATTTGAGTTCTTTTGTGAATAGATTGGTATAAGGTAGGACAGTTAAGTTAGGAATTCTGGCGCTTGGGATTGTGCCATGATTTAAAGTTTAGGATTGTTTAGGTTGCACCTTAGTTATTGTTGCGCTTATCGCTATGAGGTGGTCTGATCCCTCCTGATTGGATCAAAGCACACAATGATCGATGAGTGCATAGGTTAACCTGACCTTGGATCGTGTGCTTCCCATTGATGATGATGTTGATTCTTGAAAACTAATGTTGTAGATTGTACTGTAATACATGAAGTGATAACATTCTCGCTCACCATGAAAGTTCAAATTACTTGTGTCCTTTTTATGATGGTTGCACCTGAATGATCCTAATGTTGTCACTTAGCTTAGTCGGCGTGGACTTGTGTGTTTTGGGTGGGATGTAGACACCTCCTTGTTCCTCAGAACAGTCGCCAGCCCTGAGACCTTAAATGTAACAATCGATGGAAACCTGAGCTTGAGCGTTGCTTATGTGTCCTGGAGGTCCTAACCATTGCAGGGTAGGACGGGCGGGTAGTCATTTTTATTCTTGTCGGTTGAATGTCGTACATTGCTTCCAGGTGATTGATGTGCTTCTATGATTGGTCTTCATGATGTTGTCGTGTGAKTTGTTTGCGCTGTGTTCGTTGCCGTGTTGTGATGTTGAGTATAATGTCATTATCACCTTCACACACACAAAAAAAAAAAAAAATTGCACTTGTTATGTGAGGCCGGTTGTCGTAACAAAATGGGAGGTTTGTTTCATGTGGTATCGGAGCGGGTTCAACCTTGCGACTGTAGATCACCAGGCTTTCCAATGCAATAACCTGTGAGTTTTAACCCTTGCATTAATTGAAAACCTTGGTGTGTCCTTGCAGGATTGCATTTAGAGGATGCCTCGGAGGTTCGCAATGTGGTGTCATGGAAGGAGGTGCGATGCCTCCAGAAGTTCTCGCACCCTTGGATTCGAACCCCAAAGGGGAAGCAGAATTCCTTGGTCTAGATTCGCTAGTTGTAAGGGAGACGATGGTCAGACAAGGCCCTTCAGGTTTTATCAAAGGGCCTTGATTCACGATCGGTACTGAGTTGAGGTGAGGGCACCTATACCACTAAGGGTCCATAACGCGCTCTAGCTAGTACCGTTGGCATCCACCAAGAACTCAAGAGTGTTGAGTTCTCAAGCCCACAAGTGTCGTTGATGATTGTGTCATCAAGGCTTGGTTGTAGGGAAAAGCATTGTGCTTCACACTTCACGATTATGACCTCCAGTATGAAGGTCCGCATGGTGGTCTTTTGACTGAAGGGGAATGCTCTTTTATAGAGGAAGACACTCCTGCCACTTTTGAACGTGGTCATCGGTGACGTGTCATAGGAACTATTCGAGGGACGGTTCTAGGAGAGGTATCTTTCTAAGAAATTTGTTGAGCATCAGCTCAACAAGTTCAGCACCTTGCGACAAGGTGGTCGTATGGTGCCCGAGTACAAGGCCCGTTTTTGGAGTTCTTTTGATCTGCTTCGCACCCTTACCAAGAAACTTAAGGTCAACAAGTTGTGGTGACCTTAGCGTTAGGATTCATATTCTACTTCGGGTACCAGGATTACTAGACCAAAGAAAGTATGTTGGAATGTGGGGAGCCACATTTCTAGCGTGACTGCCCAGTGAAGAGGGCTACAGCATCTGGATCATTCGAACCCACTACCATGGGAGATATGGGCAAGGCCCATCGGATTCATGTAGCAGTGAATAATTGTCAGGCAGAGCATCAGTAGACTGTGCTCGAGACGATAGGTAACGTCGTTGACCAGACCCTTAGTATTTTGATAGATCCCAGTGCTACCGAGAGTTTCATTTCTGGTGCAACGCTAAAAAGGAGTAAGGTAAAGGCAGTCGAACAGGATGAATTTAGCTTCATAGAGATGGCCTTGGGAGCCAAACAAAAGGTTGGAAGAAAGGTTATGGGCTGTGTCCTTAACCTGGGAGAGTTTGTCACCGGGGCCAACCTATACGTCACGATCTTAGGATCCTATGATGTCGTAATTGGTATGGATTGGTTGGAATCACATGAGGCGATACTCAATTGTAAGATGAAACGGTTGAGCTTGGTCGATGACGAGGGACACAAATGGGTGATTGTAGGCTGGAACCAAGGAGTTTCCCTGAGGTTCATCTCTTCCTTGCAACTTTGAAAGAGCATGCACAAGGGGTGCAAGCTTTATGCAATCCTTGCGTTAAACGAGAAGGGAGTAGCGGAAGTTTTAGAACACCTCCCGGTGGTGAGAGAGTTTGCAGACGTGTTTTCGGAGGAGTTACCTGGGATGTCGCTGGAGAGGGAATTGGATTTTACAATAGACCTAAAACTGGGGACTGAACCAATAGCAAGGATGCCTTATCAGATGTCGACCCCGGAGTTACAAGAGTTAAAAATGCAACTGAAGGAGTTGCTGGACCTGGGACTAATACGTCCTAGTGTGTCACCGTGGGGTGCGCTTGTTATTTTTATACGAAAGAAGGATGGGTCATGGAGGCTCTGCATTAACTACCGTCAAATGAACAAAGCCATGATCAAGAATCAGTATGCGTTGCCGAGAATTGATGATCTGTTCGATCAAATGAAGGGCATGACAGTGTTCTCCATGATCGATTTGTGATTAGGGTATCACCAGTTACGGATCAAGGAGGATGACATCCCTAAGACCGCCTTTTAGATGAGGTTTGGACCTTACGAGTTTATCATTTTACCGTTTGGACTAACAAACGCCCCAGGGGTATTTATGATTTTGATGAATGGGGTGTTCTGGAGTACTTGGACAAGTTTGTCCAAGTATTCATTGACGATATTTTGATCTACTCTCGGACGACGGAGGAGCATGACAAGCACTTACGCTTGGTACTACGGTGTCTGCGAGAGCACAAATTATATGGGAAGTTGTCCAAATGCTCATTCTATCAATCAAGGATTCACTACTTAGGGCATGTCATCTCCGGAGAAGGCATCGTCGTGGATCCAGCCAAGGTCGAGGCTATTATGGAATGGCCTGCATTGTCGAATGTCCCGGAAGTGCATAGCTTCATGGGTTTAGTAGGATACTATCGACGGTTCGTCGAGGGGTTTTCGAAGATAGAAAATCTGATCACGGAATTGCAGAAGAAAAACAAGAATTTTGTTTGGACCGAGAAATGTGCGGAAGCATTTTGGAGGCTCAAGGAGTTGTTGACAACGACACCGATACTAAAGGTCCCTGACATGGACATGGACTTCTTGGTATGCACTCACACATCCAAGGAAGGATTAGTTGGAGTCTTAATGCAAGACGAACGAGTGATCACTTACATCTCAAGGAAACTTAGAAGGCATGAGGAGAACTACACGACGCACGATTTGGAGTTGTTATCCATCGTATATGCCTTGAAGGTTTGAGAGACACTACCGTGTCGAATGAAAAATTGAACTAAAGACTGATCATTGTGGACTACAACACATATTTACGCAAAGTGACCTGAACGCGTGACAACGGCATTGGTCAAAATTGCTTAGCGAGTACGAATTCAAGATTACTTACATAAAAGGAACGGTGAACCGAGTGGCAGACGCATTGAGTCGGAGACTGCGAATCTTTTCGGTGCTGCCTCTTCAGACGAATCTACATGAAAAGATTCTAACTTTACAGCATGATGATGACTGGTACAAAGAGGTCGAGGGTTTTATTAGACAAAACACAATGATGGTACCACGATTTGAAGGATTTACGTTTGATAGTGACGGATTATTGAGGTTTAAAAATCGGATCTATGTACCACCGAACAACGAGTTGAGGATGTTGATCCTGAGCGAGGATAATATAGCTTTTTACATGGCTCACCCGGGAGTCACGAAGATGAGGGTAGACCTTAAACCCTTATTCTTCTGGAAGGGAATGAAGGCAGACATAGTCAACTATGTGGCCAGATGTCTAGAATGTCAACAGGTAAAAGCTGAAAGTAGACACCCAATAGGATTACTACAACCACACGCTATTTCGGAATCAAAATGGGAGGTTATTTCGATGGATTTTATTATTGGATTGTCACTGACGGCAAGGAGACATGACTCAATTTTCGTAGTAGTAGACACTCTGACGAAGAGTGCTCACTTTATTCTGGTGCATACGACGTATCATGCACCTAACATAGCTAGAGTTTTCATCAGTGAGATTGTGAGGCTGCATGGCATGCCTAAGAGGATTATATCCGATCGAGGATCGATGTTTACTGGATGATTTTGGACGAGTTTCCAAGAGGCCTTGGGAACCCAACTTAAATTTAGTACTCCGTATCACCGGGAGACTGATGGGCAGACCAAATGAACAAACCAGACCTTGGAGGACATGTTGCACATGTATTTAATGGACCAACAAAAGCGTTGGGAAGAATTCTTACCGCTAGTGGAGTTTGCTTACAACAACAGTTACCAGAGCACCATTAGGATGGCACCTTTCGAGTTTCTTTACAGGCGACCGTGTCAGATGCCCTTGAGTTGGGATCAGCTTGAGCATACGGTCCTGGTGGGACCAGAAGCGATCCAGGAAATGGAAGAGAAAATGCAAATAATAAGACAAAGGATTAAAGAAGTGTAGAATCAGCAGAAGAGTTATGTCGATGCGCATCGTGTCGATCGTAGTTACGAGGTCGGCGATCGATTCTTCTTGCGGGTTAAAACACATAAGAGTTCAATCAATTTTGGGAAGGGAGATAAACTCTCTCCTAGGTTCATGGGACCTTTCGAGATTGTGGAGAGAAAGGGGCCCATGGCCTATCGACTAGCCTTGCCAAATTCTTTGAGGCGTATGCACAATGTTTTTCATGTACCTGTTTGAGACATTATATTAGTGATCCTACACATATTATTGACATGAGTTCCTTGCATGTATCGGACGAGGGAGCGCTCACGACTGAGTCGATCCGCATCTTGGATCATCACGTTCGACAGCTACGACATCAAACGATAGAATAGGTCAAGGTCCAGTGGGACGATTATAGCCATCACTCGGCGACCTGGGAGGACGCATATGATATGCGCCAGCAGTTTCCATTTTTGTTTGATAGATAGACATATGATACTACGATACACTTTATTTCGGCATTTATACTGTGAAACTTCGGGACGAAGTTTAGACCAAGAGGGGGTGTATGTAACATCCCGCTCTGGCGCTCTGAGAGAACTTATTCTTTGAGGACACTTGCTCACAAGTGTTCCGGATTATTATGCTATTAAAACTTTGATTTTTATTATGAGGCGTTATGGGTTGATGATATGTTGTTTTACTACATTGACATAGACAGGTGCTATTGACTCAGTTTTACTGAGTGTGCAGGTTTTTGGACCTCGAGGATGCAGAGGCATCGATGGAACCCCTTGGACTCCAGATCGAGTCGGGGAGTGTGCCATTGGGGTTTGATTGTTTTACTGTGATATTAGTACATCTAACTAGATGATATGATGTGGATATGTTCTGACATGATTTGTTGATGATGTAGGCTGACGATACCTTGCTGACCAGACTCACATATGGAGTAAAGGGGTCACACACGACTACCAGAGAGGTTGAGTGAGAGGTGTGGACAGCAGGCCTGCCACAGCCTACTAGCAATCCCGTCGTGGCTCGAACTGTAGGTTAACGATTACCTAGTTCAAGAGGACCCATGATGTTGTTAGGGAAGACTGTGACAGTCGCTCATGATGATTCTCAGGGGTGCACAATAAGGCAGGGGCCTTATTCCTTAGAATCCCTTAGTCTCCCACAAGTTCACCTGGCGGAGTATTGACTCCAGGGGTTATTGATGTCTACCAAGTCAGTCAAGAGGCGAGTGGCACCCTTGGAGCACGTGGTGTGTCCTGAAGGTCACAAGAAAAATGGAGAGTGGCAAGTGGCACCCTTAGAGCACGTAGTGCGTCTTGAAGGGCACATCACGCAAAGGAACAGATGAGGCGAGTGGCACCCTTGGAGCACCTAGTGTGTCCTGAAGGGCACGTCGCGTTGTTGATGATAGAGGGATGAACCTAGATGAACCTACGACAAATAACATGTTAAGTAATTTTTAAAAACAATTTCCCTAATTAAATGTTGCCCAGTACGTAATTTAAGGCCTAAATCTAAATTACGCTAGTGGTAAAATTTTGTCTTCTATAAAAAAAAGAAAAATAAAATAAAAAATAAATAAAAAAAATTAGTAATAAAAATAAAAACAACTTAAATAATAATTATGATCTTCATGAAGGGAGTAAGAAATTTAATTTATTCAAAAAAAAATTGTGTTGGATTAAAATTTAAAAAGGGAATTAATTGTTTTATTACCTTAATAAATTAAAGTATAGTAATTAAATAAGAAAAGGGAAAACGGGTTAATTTTCACACCTGCCTTTTTGAGTTCTGAGTAAAAGGGGAAAGAGGGAAAATCAAAAAAATAGGAAACTAGGGAAAAGAAGTAACATAAAAAGGGGGAAAAAGGGGAACTTAAGGGAAAAAGCGGAAAGTCAACTTAGTAAAGAATCTACCATTTAAGAGATTTCTAATTTTAAACTGAATTAGCAACTTCATAATAGGGAAAGCCTTTAAAACCTGTAAGGGAATTTGGGGACACCTAGGAGTAATTCTAGGAGTAACTCTAGGTGGGTGAGGGAAATGAGATAATTAATTAATTAAAGGAATTAAATAATGGAGGAATGTAGGGGATGGGTGACACTTGTACGGAGAAGAATTTTTAGGAATTTATTTGTAAAACTTTAATTAAATGAGATTTTAGGAAAGAAAGGAAGTTCGAAACTCTATAAAATGAAGGAAGGAGAAGGATGAAGGATCATCTTCGGTTTTGCGTAACATTATGCTGCAGAAATATCGACTTGACTGATTTACTTGTGGGAGTTGGGATACCCAGCTCGAAGAGTAGTGGTAGCTCGGCCTTGCGAGGCGAGCTGGGAGCTAAATGGAACTCCTGGATAGTGTGTGCGGCCCCTTTGTGGCTCAGGGGGATAAGAGGGAAGAAGAGTACCCCTAGCGTTGGTTGGGAGGTACCGGTGAAGTCTCGACAGTCGGTGAGCGGGAACTACACGGAGCGCGCGGACGTCACTTGGAGCGGGCAAACAGGCAATGGTACACTTTCTTCATTTTTGTATGGTAGAATGTATTAGGACTTATGTTTGGATCTACTTATTTAATGGAAAAGTAATTGATGGTTTTTTTTTTTTTAAATTAGTGACTGAAACCTTCCTCAGCCTAACTCGATGGTTGTTGATTCCCATGGCCTTCGCTTACCCGCATTTCTTGACCATCTGGCGGTGATTGATTGTGTCCTTAATGGTTGTTTGTCTTTCGTCCTTAGCTTGCCAGTCCTTTCCTGAGAAGTCGATCAGGAGCATGATCTACGGTTGTCGCCTTAGCGTTAAAAGACCTATGGATCTCAACGCCCTGCTTTTTTGTGCAAGGATGATGAGCGAAGGACCCACCTGTTAGTTGTCCACTCTGTTGTTGTCCTTGGTTGATGGTTGGTTTTGTGCCTTCATGCGTTGATTATCCCTGCCATTTAATGGTTGATGACGAAGTGTTGTGAACCTTTGCCCTTTTTGATGATTAACGATTGCATTTTTAATGATTAGCCTGATGAATTTACTACGAGGTTTGGTGTACCTGGTCTGTCATTTACTCTGTGATTTTACCTCATGTTTTCACACACCTGGACTGTGGTTTTATCTCCATATCTTAATATCTTTTTAGGATGAAGTCGACTCGCGTGTTTTTCCACTCAATGACAGATTATAAATTTACTTGGACTGAGATGAATGTTTATTTTACAGTGATTTTGACAGAGTGTGTGACTATGCCCTCTTTATATTTAATTATGTTGTATTATCACTTTCAACTTGACATCCATTTCATTGTTAAGACATCGAGAAAGTTAATTAATGTTTCTGAGGTATTATAGTAATTGTTATGCATTCATTTTATTAACTCCACGGATGATAGATTGGTTTTGGGGCAGCAATCTGTACTTATAAGTGGACTAAGGATTTTTATGAATAGCTGACAGCAATGTGTTTGTATTATGAGACGCGGATGTAATTTCACTAATGACAGCAAGGGTAATTATATTAGAGAATGCAAATGTATTTTTTTTTATATATTGAACGCTCGTATTTATATCTCCCAATAATGTTAAGGAATTTGAATTCAGTTATAAGGACAATAAAATCCTATATATCATGCTTATACCTTTGCAAATAGCACCTTACCTGAAATTTTACCGCTCAGCACGTCTAATGTTAGGAAAGGAATTATTATTTGGAAGTTGTTTAGCTTTGTGATGCATTGAATTTGAAGCTAATTCATCTCCAGAGAACGTTTGTTTTTGTTCTCGATCTAGCAATTTCGAAATCTGAAGGACAACCCCTCCTTTTGACACCTACAATTCATGGTGATTACCAGCAAACAATATCAGGATCCCTGTGTGTTATACCTGGAAGGTTCGCAATTTTTTTTATACATTTAAATTGATTGACTAATGTTGTTGTGGTTACCACGAATTGGAGGATAAATTTCTCGACAATTTCTTTTACACGCTCTGTCATTACTACTGATAAGATTGATGACTATGTGGTTGCCTTAGTCGACCATGACTTACCTTTAAAATTCCGATTATGCTGCTGCTGGAACGCCCACCTCTCGCCTTCTTATTTGAGTAACGTAAGGGTACTGCGCATTGCATTAATTAATTGACAAAAGCCATGTAACTTCCTCCCAATGCGTATGGTACAGCGAATCTGCTTATTCCTTTACTTGACAGCGTTGATTTCGCCTTGCCAAACTTGGACAGAAAACCCTACACCTGTGCATCTTGCCCTTTTTGAGACTTATTGCTTAATATAGTTTTTAAATTATAAACCAGAACCACCACATCTGTTACATGAACTGATATGAATCAAATGGAATCCCCCACTCCTATTCCTGCACACTTAATGCTTGAACCAATTCTCAGCCGCTCCGTCAGTAATATGAGATTTAACAAAACCTATTCAGCAAATTTATATATATCGTGGTTCATACCTTTACTATAATATGTCGATGGTCTTTTTGTTCACTATAGTATTTTATTACAATTATGTTATGTCATAGGCCATACCTTTGCCAATGGTGTTATTTATCAGTGATTACAATTATATTATTTATATCATGTTTTTCATTAATAATAATAATCTCTTTTAACATCACTATTAGATACCTAACAATGTTATTTATCAGTGATTACAATTATATTATTTATATCATGTTTTTCATTAATAATAATAATCTCTTTTAACATCACTATTAGATACCTAACAGTGTTATTTATTAGTGATTACAATTATATTATTATATCATGTTTTTCATTAACAATAATAATCTCTTTTAACATCACTATTAGATACCTATTAGTGTATGGGATTGTCTTGTTTGTGGTACAAGAAACTTCCTTTTAGTAATAATATTTTTAAGTAAAGTTCAGAAAAGATATACAAAACAAAATTCTGCAAAAATAATCAATATTGTTGTTTGTAAGTGATACATTCAATGCATGTCATTTAAGACGAAGATTAATGAGATACATCTAGATTGTGGTGCAATTTTAAACCTGTATTGAATGTGGTTACCTTGCGCTTAGTTTGGCTTGATTTATTTGAGTGATTTTGTTAATAGATTGGTATAAGGTAGGACAGTTAAGTTAGGAATTCTGGCACTTGAGATTGTGTCATGATTTAAAGTTTAGGATTGTTTAGGTTGTGCCTTAGTTACTATTGTGCTTATCGCTATGAGGCTTGATCCCTCCTGATTGGATCAAAGCGTGCGTTGATCGATGAGTGCGTAGGTTAACCTGACCTTGGATCGTGTGCTTCCCGATGACGATGATGTTGATTCTTGAAAACTGATGTTGTAGATTGTACTGTAATACATGAATTGATAATTCTCTCGCTCGCCGTGAAAGTTCAAANTTGATTCTTGAAAACTGATGTTGTAGATTGTACTGTAATACATGAATTGATAATGCTCTCGCTCGCCGTGAAAGTTCAAATTACTTGTGTCCTTTTTATGATGGTTGCGCCTGAATGATCCTGATGTTGTCACTTAGCTTAGTCGGCGTGGACTTGTGTGTTTTGGGTGGGATGTAGACACCTCCTTGTTCTTCAGAACAGTTGCTATTCCTGAGACCTTAAATGGTCAAAATCGATGGGAACCTGGGCTTGAGGATTGCTTATGTGTCCTGAAGGTCCTAACCATTGCAGGGTAGGACGGGCGGGTAGTCATTTTTATTCTTGTCGGTTGAATGTCATACATTGCTTCCAGGTGATTGATGTGCTTCTATGATTGGTCGTCATGATGTTTTCATGTGAGTTGCTTGCGCTGTGTTCGTCGTCATGTTGCAATGTTGAGTATAATGTCATTATCACCTTCACACACACACAAACAAACAAAAAAATAAAAAAATTGCACTTGTTATGTGAGGCCGGTTGTCGTAACAAAATGGGAGGTTCGTTTCATTGAAGTTGACTCCATTTTCATTGAAATATGATACGATCAAGCGTTGTTTTCAGACTAAGTTTTAATGCAAGAATTAGTGGTATTGTCATGACAAGGCCCAACCTAAAAAAATCATCAATTATGGAAACCTCCTATGTAATAGATGTTCGATTTGTTGCACTTGTCAGTGCAATTTCGAAGCGAGGAGGAACATTTGGAGGAGATAAAGGCAACAGAATTTATATTGTAGTCAAGAGCATTATCTGATAAAGACCCATTTGTACCAAAACCTCAACTTTCCTTCATTTGATATGCATGTAGTAATAAATAATTGTTAGCATATCATGTTGTGGTAGAAAAAGTGCCCATATATTTTGAAAATTAAAATGGTCGCCTATGTTCCTTATCAATAAACATACATGAAAGCTCACAATAAGGAATAGAAACATTGTTTGATGCATCAAATATACAGTCCTTGACTTTGTTGCTCTAAGTATCGACAAATATAGATACTACTTGTTTGGGTGAATTAATTGCATGCTATGTTCTGCTCACATCATGTTGTAGAAGTCTTTAGTAAAATAATTCTCTATAGTGCACATCCTATTGTGCATCATCCAACCCAACTACCAGGGCATCCCCCAAAACCTTCTAGGTTTCTGGAACATTTATGTTGCTAATGTTGCCAACAACTAGAATACAACCATGACTCCACTATGGGTACTTCCTTATACTATCTTTCACAAGAACCAAAGTTTCTATAGTGATATAATCCTTCTCCATCTCTAGGAATTGAAGGAGGTGTTAAACTTCCTTACAACCAATACCATCTAAGCAATGAAGCAAGAACTAGGCCTGATGAGTAAAACATATTCATGTATTAATCAACATTGACACTAGTACTTAGAGCATTGCCAAGGGTAGTGCTTATTCATCAAACCAAGATACCCAAGGCCAAGGCCTAGCACCCATCCAAACATGTAGAAATCAAACCACAATGAATTCCAATATGCACCAAAGATGCAAATCCAACGTCCAAACCCTAGCACCTCATCCATCTAAGACCTACAGACTCAGAAAAACATATTAAAACATTGTACATCACATGAATCTCCATAAATATGCCATGATCTCCATAAATATGTCATGATCTTCATAAAAATTAATTATGCATAGAAATCTATTATGCAATTAAATGTATTGCATGTTAAGGTTTTAGATGCATTCTATTCTTAAAAGTTGATAAATATGTCATCATTGCCTTAAAATATAGACACCATATTTTAAGAAATCTTTGAAAACAATTTGAAAATCAAAAACAATTTTCTTTTCTATGTAATTATATGCTCCTTAATACTTATATTATTAAGCATCGGCCATCTATCAAAAAGTGGTAAGTTGTGTCATATGTAATGGTGTGGGTGGCCTCTTAACCCATCATGATAGTCATGATTGTTTTCATTAACCAAGTAACTTCATTCTAAGTACATAATAGTCTATAAGAGAAAAACATGTCACTTGTTTGAGGAAAGTGAATTTTAGTGGGGAATAATAACAATCCACTTTCACCTATCAAACAAGCTCAATTGGAGTATTTACTTTTAACTATAAATATTGAGTGTGTTTATAAAAAAAAATATGTATATAAATGATATTAAATGAAATTGATTTTATGGTTTCATGTTAATTAGAGTAGTATTAATTTTTTGTAATTATATAATGTTATATAGAGGAAAAAGATCTCTTACAAGTTCATGAAAGGAAAATTAATTATGTATATAAATGATATTAAATGAAATTGATCTTACGGTTTCATGTTAATTAGAATAGTATAGAGGAAAGGATCTCTTACAAGTTCATGAAAGAAAAATGAAAAGAAACTCAAAAGTACAAATGATTTTAGAAAAGAGAGTTGCAATATTCGAAACTTAATTTTTGCATCAAGAGAAGTGAGTTGTTCATACATCTTGGGGTGGGTTCATACATCTTGGGGTGGGAAAGATCTTTGTATATGTGTAACATATAAAAGAATTTATACCCGATATTCAATATCAAAAATTTCAATGTAATATATATAAATAAATATATAAAGTAGTATAGATCCATTTTAGTTTTAGATATTTTAAATGGAAAAAAAATTTATACCTATCTATTTTTTAGGTATCTCTCCATACATTTAATAAATATTGGGTTAAAGAAAATCTATAATAGTTAACATAAAACTAAAAAAACATTTTAATCTAATAATTAAAAAATATATAATATTTTTTAATTATGATACCCATTTTTGTTGACGTGTGAGGTAAAGCATTAAATTTCAACCATGGTATATTTTTTTCTTGCATGACATCATTTATTGCGTTAACAAATTGTAAAATTTCGTTTCTTCTACTTTTGAAAGGTATGATAAACCTGTTAAAGTTTAGATACTTCATATTAATGCTCAATGAAACACATGCTTGCATTCTTCAAAATCTCCTATATACTTCAAAATTTGGGTGAAAATTTCACCACTTCATAGGAGGAATTATATTCTTGAGTAAAGATTATAGCCTTGCATCTATTTCTACATATTTTGATGGCCAACTTTAAGTAATTTTATCCAAACGTTAGTGATTTTGAGATAAAGGGAAGGGAATAAATACTTTGGCATGTTTTAAGAGGAAATTCATTATATATCATATAATCCTCCTTCCTCTTCTTTTGAATCATCTTCTCATGTATTACTAACTACCCATGGATCATCATCTCTTGACTTTGAGTAGCATACTCAAGGTAGTTGTTCCAAATGCTTCGATAGAAGGGTTATATATATGGTGTATTGTGTAAACATGGATATAGTATTGTTACTTCTAAATAACTTAAGATGAGACCAATAAGAGCAATGGATATTTTGAGACTATATTGTTAGATTAAGTCACCTTACATGTAGTGTTTTGAAAGAACTAGATCCCATCCCAGATCCCATCCCATTTGATCATTCATCCATTAATGATCATATGCCAAAACTTGAAATTTTAACTTTTTATGATTTGTTTATCCCATCCCATTTGATCATTCATCCATTAATGATCATATTCCAAAACTTAAATTTTCACTTTTTATGATTTGTTTACTATTTGTATGTAGTAACCAAATATTTCACCTTTTATTCAACAACAACCAAATTCTACACCTTATGATAAAGTAGAGTTACATTATTATCCATACACATCTCATCCATACCAGTGTCCTTGTCATGCAGTAACTAGAGGCATTCTTGCTCTCCATCTAGGTGTCAACACTTTTATTGTCACACCTATTGGTATGATAATATATCTTCTTATAGATCAATAGCTAGTAAGTGTAAATGGTAAAATTTTGGATTAGTGCTCACTATTAGGATTAATTATGGTTGAATTGAAGGTTGGTCTTGGCAACATTTAAGCTCTTATTTGTCAATTAGGTTTAGCTCAATTGGTTGGGAGGAATGATTGTTATCCTCCCCACCCAGGTTCAATTCCTACAAGTGACATGTTCAACTCTTAACGAGTATATTATTGTAATGACTTCGAGACTTGTTGTTGATTGGCCTTGTGCCCTGAAGATTCTAGGGTTTACCCTGGGTACCATCCTCAAAATGAGGGGAATACTCAGGGGTTTTCCCCAAGCTTTGTAACCTGGAAAAAAAAATCATTTGAGCTCTTGTTCGAGGACATGTTATCATTTATTTTCCTTGATTATATAGTCATGTAATAATAATTTATCTTTTTTATTTATTAACCTTGACAACATTCTCTCCTAGAGATTTTTTAATTGAATTATCTTTTATTATTCATATTTTGCATGTGCATGTTACAAAGTGATTTATGTTGGATAACCCATCTTGTCACATGTGGTTTTTGGAGTGCTTATTGGGTTTTTTTACCGAATTTCCCAAAAAGTGTGTGGCAACATCTCTTTGTTTCCTTGTGTGAAGCATTCAGGTTATATCTTTACACTCTCCTTAATTGTGCCTTTGTATTTTATTCTCGACTTCAACATGCTCTTGGATTGTAGGATTGGATCATTTTTGTTGATCTTTGATACTTGTTTGCAACATTGTTAGGCCACTTTCATCTTTAGAACGATCTTGTCATTTTTGGAGCATGTTCTTTGACAGCATTATGAGATTTAATTCCCGGCTTTTATCATTCATACATATACTCTCTTTTTTTTTACGAAACTAAATTGAAATTATAATAAAATGGGTTGTGCCTGAGCAAACAAAATTCAAACAGTCTACATTAAATGACATATATATTGAATATTTCTATATCTAGTATAGAGACAACAAAATTTAGCACACTTCTGTGACCTTGCCCAAAATCTTCAATATTGATAACATCTTTATAGAATTATCCTAAACATCACAAAATTTTAAAAAACACAAACTAGTTGTAAGAAGAAGAATCTTGAAAATCAGAGACCCTTAACAGATGTTGAGGTCCCTCTTTTGTGTCCATAATTGCAATTCCACGGTATGTGTTCCCTATATCATTTCCAACATCAGCATTAGGAGGAGAGGGTCTACCAGGATTGACAGAGTCTGAAACTAAGCACCGAGGGAGGGCTTGAACTCTAAGTTGTTGTATGGCGGCATCCATCTCATCCAACCGACAGGACAAAGAAGCTAATGTTGCCTCTAATTCTCCAACTTTTTCCTCCATTCTTCTAGTTAACCTAGCCAGAATTTCCTCAAATTCCCTTAATTTGGGCATTAACTGATGGAGGGCCAAATTGTTAGCCTCGGAAAATTCCTCATGGCGACGAAGTATATTTTTTAAATCATTCACAAAGGGCTCCATTGATCCTCCCTATGACCAAACCCTGTAGTTTCTCCAGCCAACAATAGAATTCCCACCACTGAGAGTCGACTGAAGGTGCCGAGGGTTGGTTCTTCCAACGACGACCCCAACTAGATTCCCTAATCTTGAATGTCACAGGGAAACAATTGGTTGAGACGAACAGGAACTAAGGCTCCTTTCTAGACGGAGGCAATTTCACTCCAATACACAGGCAATTGATCCATTGTTCAAACCAAAATTCCACCTAAAGAACCAAGGGCGCTCATGCGCAATTGAATGCCCACACACACCACATTAATATTTGCACATTTGATTATAAATCTTTGTAGTATGAGGAGGAAGGCACACATGTCGAGGAGTCTCTTCTTCATGTCAAGTCGTGTCCTAACCAAGGGGTTAAGGGATGGAGGTTGCCTCTCTTTATCCAATGACATTTATCTCTCCCTTTGGCATCCTAGAGCCAACCTTATCCTATTGGTCGGCTAGGGGGTTGAGGCACCTCTTTATATGAAATAGTTTTAGCTCCCCAAAGTTGTCACTTAGAGAAATGATTTGGTGGAGAATGTCGTTCAGGTGATTGTTCTCCATTAGGTTTCTTTCGATTACCAATATAGTAATCGTCATAGAGTCGTTGAAGACTGTTAGATGAGAGATATTGCACTCTTTTGCTAATTTCAAGCCTTCATATAGAGCATATGCTTCAGTGATATTGTTTGTGCAATTCCTAATCCCCATGCGTAATAGGCTATCATATTTCCTCTAGGATCAAAGAGACTCCCACCTGCACCTGTCACCTCGAATTCATACACATACTCTTTTAAACACGTGTTTTCAACATTGTTTCTGAAGAGGTTTGTATGAAGGTGCTTTTGAAAGCTAAAGTTTCAAAGTAAGACATGTTTGTTTAAAATCATGTTTGCTTTGCTAGTCCTAAATAGGTCCATGTGAAGATATTTTAGAGGCTACATTTCTATAAAATGACTCTTCATTAACATACTGTTTGTGCCATCTCACCAAAATGTTGTTATCATTCATCATCATTTGTATTCTCTACCCAATTAAGCATTATGCAAGGATTACTATAATTTTTTTATTATAATAATTTTTTTTAAGCTATTTACCACATCTAACCCAAGTTTATACTAAAGAGGGATGTTGGGATGTAATATTTTGTATCTGATCAAATATATATGTAAATTTATTGACACTTTAGTAACTCCACGTGTTAATATTAGGGGAGGGAGGGCATTGGAGTTATTTTGGCCAATATTGACTTATGTCATAACTCTTAATGAACACCCTTATGGTCCCATGTGCTAATGGTTGGAGTGTGACCATAGTTGGTGTTAGCTCGCCTTAGGGTAACACAAATAAACCTACAGTCCATGTCAATGTAACCTTATTACTTAATATTTATATATAAGAGGTGTATAAACTCATTTTTATATAATAATATATCAAGTCATTTTATTATTGAAACTTATTGATCTATATTTAATGTAATTATTATTCCCGCAAATAATTTTATGTGTTATGGGTTTATTTATTATGTGTGACAATATTGGATTAAGTTTATTAGTAATCACTATATTTTAACATCATAATGGATGCCTAACCAATATAATAATAATAATAATAATAATAATCTATTTTTAAGGTCACGGCCAAGCCAGCACACCAAATTGATGTATGAGACCCCCTTGTTTGTGGGACAAGGGACCCCCCTCTGCCCAGCGATTTGACTGGTAAAGTCTACGAAGGTATACATACCCTAACCCCCTCTGGATTTGAACCTGTGACCTCTTAAGAGGAAACACACGTTCTTAACCATCAAGCCCACTCAGAATTACACTTAAGTATTAAAATTAAAATAATGTACAATAACCAACTAAATAAATGTGAGTGCGTAATTATCATAAGTTAAAAGTAATTAAAAATAAAACTATGTGAATATGCACTAACCTAGCATGGATGGAGCCTAACAAATTATTGTTAACTAACTTATTTTTTAAAAAGATTTCGAGTAAGCAAAGTTTGAAATCTTTTGAAAATAATGCATGTATGTAACAACTTGCTTTTGTTTTAATCCAAAGTTAATTGATTTTTTTTTTTTTATGTAAAAGTTATAAAAAAAAAAATCACCTTATAATGATAAATTTAAAAATCGTGAATTTGTAATATAAAAGAAAATCAATATTATGATTAAAAAAGTGAATAGACTTTGGAGAAAATTTTATCATTTGTCTTCCAAAGATA
>JASDQU010100055.1:341421-357165 GCA_032191745.1 Picea mariana | reverse complement strand
CTTTATCATTTGGACATTCCTTACTTCTCCTATTCTTCTTTCTTCTTCGAGTAGAGTTTTCAAGGAAATGGTTTCTTCTCTTAGTTTCTCAAAGTCTTCTAATTGTTTCTTCAAGATTACAACTGTCTTTTCACAACTACCCAATTCACTTCTTAGTTTTCTTTGCGTGTCTTTGGGCTTGCTATTTTCAATCTCAGCATGCTTCAATTTTTTTAGATTCTCATCTTCTTGTTGAATAATTTTTTCTTCATGATTTTCTTCTTCTTCAGTGTCATTTCTTTCCATCCTTGGATGAGGACATTCAAATTCAACATGACCTAATCCTTCACAATTAAAGCAAAAAAACTTACCTCTATTTTCTTCTTTGAAATCTGAGATGTTGTAATTTGCTTCAACTTCTTCTTCTTCTTCTTCTTCTTCTTCTTCTTCTTCTTCTTCTTCTTCTTCTGCATCTTCCCTTACATAAAGGTCTTGTAGCGTGTCCCAAAGCTCTTTTGATGATGCACATGATCCCACCTTGGATTTCACTGAATCTGTCAATCCATCCAAGATGGTATCTATTGCCAATTTGTTGTTCCCTTTTGCTTCCTTTTGAGCTGCAGTCTTTGGTTTCTTCAAAGCATTGTATCATGAAGCAACTAAGAACCAAACATCTTCCCCAAGAGCTTTCAAGTAAGTTTTCATTCTATTACTCCAGTATTCAAAATTACTTCCATCAAATGGTGGAATCCCATTTGGAATTTTGTCTTCCATTTCTTCTTAGGATCTTCCTTCTAGTGGTTAAACTGTACCGAAGGTAACCCGCTTTGATACCAATTGTTGATACTGAGAGTGGGGTGAATCAGTATCAAGTACAATTTAAAACATTTTTCAACTTATACTTAAACCATTCAACTATATCCAATGAGCAATGAACAATAATATAAGAGTTACACCAATACACCATAACACGCCATGCACAATATATGAGAAATAATCAATAGTTATTGTTCAAGGGAAGTAATGACTTCCAAAGGTAGCTACAGATTCCAAATGTAAAGGGAGGGATAAACCTCCAAGAGGAAGGTACAATCCTCCAATATCAAGAGAGATTTGAACTCTCCATCCTTGCCCCTTCCTTCCACCCAAGAATATATGAGAGATAATAAAACTTTACATTAAATCATCACCATCAACCAATCATTACATAGAACCTGATAATGCTTCCTGAGACTTCTTCAATTTCTGCAATTCTTCAATTCTTGGAGTACTCTGATCCTGTAGATAATATTACTCAATGTATTCTCTGAAACTCCTCTAATTTTCACTCCTTGAATCCTCCCCAAAAAGAGGTTATAGAAAGAATGGTGGACTTTATTCAATTCTGGTCTATTCAGGAGAGTGAACTTGCACAGAATGCCCCGCGCTCAATAATTAACATCCGATTCTAAAACTTGCACACAATAAGCTACATTCTGTACTCTTTCCACTGAAATCGTCCCACTTCATTTGGATTCTCGATGAAGAAGTTATGACTATTTTACCTGGAACACCTGTTTATTGACTAGCTTCAGGACTGGTCACAAACCCTATCTTCCACAGAGTGTATCTCCATAATTATAGAGAATAAAGAGATGAGATTTTTACCAGAGGTAACTTGATATGTCTTCTCAATACCATAGATATTTCACCATCTGAATCATTATAGAAAAAACGTTATAGCAAAAATGGTAAGATGACCTGAAAATAACATACCTTAGAACACATCACCAAAAGACTTCATCCTCCCTTGAAATCTGGCCTTCTTTACTTCTTATTTCCTCTGAAATTCGACTTGTATCAAAATGAATGTCTAATGATGTTTATTTATACCATTTATGTCACTTCATTTTAACATTAGGGTCGACCTGACACTTTCTTATTTTGTAATTCTTTTCTTTAATTATCTGTAGGGCCTACATGTACTTCCTTCTTCAATTCACTTTGTCATCTTCAAAAATTCATTTCTCCTCGATCATGAGGATCCACGTGACGTGCCACATACCACCGGAAATAACATGATGTATACTATCCATTCATGGGTGTTTTATATGCATGTGCATTGTCCTTCATATCCAAATACCTTTATCAATCTTGTGGTCCAAAACCCATGACTAGGGTTGACATCAATGACAACAACCAATATTCCAACACTCACCCCCTTGCTTGCAAAGTTAATCTCAGAAAACTAGAGCAAATTTCTAAAGGACAAGAAGATAAAAGATAACATTGTACTAGTTCAGGAAGCCATCCACTCTAGCAAGAAAACTAAAGCTCCAGGTATGGTTGTCAAACTCGATATGGAAAATGATTTCGATTGGGTTAAGCACAATTTTCTCTTTTCAATCCTCAAAGCATATGGTTTCTTAGAAGATTTGATCAATTGGATCAGAGCCTACATCAACGTGCCTTGAGTATCACCTCTCCTCAAAGGGTGTCCCTTAAAAATTTTCAAGGCTAGTAGAGGCCTTCGACAACGTTGTCCCCTCTCCCCTTTTCTCTACATTCTGCTAGTGGACTCTCTCAGTCGCTATTTGGAAGAAAAATGAAGAAAGGGTAATCTCCCTGGCTTACTCAAAGCGAGAGGGGTGAAAGAAATAAATCATTCCCAATTTTCATATGACACTCTCATGTTGGGATCAACCACAATTCGTATCGCCAAACACTTTCAAAAATTTCTTAGTGCCTTCCTCGCAGCTTCAAGCAGCAAATTGAACATATCCAAATGTAGGATATATGGTTGGCACGTTCCAGGGCATATAAAAGACCAAATTTCCAGAATATTCGACTTCCCCATTATCTCTACATGGAACTACTTCAAATTATGGGAATGCCCATGTTTCTTAGCTCTTATGGATCTTCAACCTGGCTAGAAATCATTGGGAAAATATCAGCAAGAATCCAACATTGGGGAGGTCGTTGGCTCAATCCTGCAGGGAAAATTGTTCTCATCAAATCAGTACTCTCCTCCCTTTCCATTTTCCAATGTTCATACCTAATATCTCCCAAAGGTATTCTAAAGAAAATATCTAGAGCTCTAAGAAGCTTCCTTTGTGTTGGTGGTAAAATGAACACAAAATAATTCCATCTTATAAATTGGAAACAAGTTTGCCAACCCTTCAGTAAAGGGGGACTCGCCATCAAGGATCCAGCAATAATGAACAGTTCACTCAGAGTTAAGCTAGCTTGGTGTTTAATCACAGGAAACCCAGATTGGTGGAAGTTAGCTCTCCTAAACAATTATTTCCTTACCTCCAGACTGCGCTACTTTGATGGACCCATCCCCTCCCTCTCGAGTTCTCCGATCTAGTGCCTCCTCAAAAATGTTTCCCCCCTTATATTGGCCAAGCTCTCCTAGGCCCCTATGAATGGATATCTAATAAATGTCTAGGAGGATCGTATCCTAAATCATGAACCCTTGAACACTCATGCTACCCTTCAGCCACTCAAAGATTGGTGTTGCTCAAATGGCTTCTCCAAATTTCAGGATTTTTGTCATTGGAACTTCGAAGGAGATTGGACCAATTGGAATTTTCCCAATCCCCCTGATTTTATTAACCCACTCTTTCCCTCCTTCTTCAACAATTTGTTTGGTTTCGCTTCCTCTAATCGTTCCATCTCAAACTCACGAAGTTGTGGTGGGAAATCTTTTTCTGTCAAAGATGGTTATACCTATCTGCTCTCTGAAATTCAAGGTCCCCCTTCTTCTAAGATTTGGAAAGAGATTTGGTCTGGGGCCTCATTACCCAAAATTAATACCTTATGTTGGCTTCTGGTCCATGGAAAAATTTTAATAGCTGAAAAACTCCTCAAACAGGGAATATAGGGCCCCTCCCACTGCCCCTATTGTCTCACAGCCTCTGAAACCATCACTCATGTTTTTCTAGAATGCAACTTCTCCACCCAAATCTGGAACCTCATCTACCTTCCCCTCCTCAATCCCCCTCCTCTCCCTGAGAACTGGAATAATCTTTTTATCTCTTGGAATCAAAGATATGTTGGTAGCTTCAAAAACAAAAAACAGTTCACTCTTCTCTGGAGGAAAATCCCCAAATTCGTTTGTTGGGAATTTTGGTTAGCTCGCAATCAAGCTATTTTCCATGAGAAGCTTCCCCCAGTTCATAGGATTTTCGCTAAAATATGTGGTTTAATATCAGAAGTCTTCAAAACCATGTTGGGTATATGTTATATTCTTTTCATGTGTGTGTGAGGGTGCATCAGGTTCGACAACTGCTATTTTTAGTGGTTTTATAAATTAATCTCGGATTAAGGGATTAGGGTTTTGGTATCTACGGAATACCTAAAAACATTGTATATATTGTATGGTGAATGGTGAAATTCGATATAATGAATATGAGAAAGGTTTTCCCCAGTTGAGGGTTTCCGGTATAAATCTATGTGTACTATGTGAATGAGCCATTGATTAAATTATGTTTTTCTTAAGAATTTATATGCATTGCTTTACTTTGCAGGTTTAAAACTTACATGTGGTATCATAGGTTGTTTTTGGATTCAGAGGGACGCCTTTGTTGTTGAGGGTTTGGCTCGGTCTTGATAGATCAAGTTTATCTTGAGTCTCTGATAAACCTGGTTTTAGTGGGAGCTTTTGCAGTGGAGATTCGAGTATAGAAAGAGGAATGGCGAGCTCATCTAGAATCGAGATAGAGAAGTTCAATGGTAAAAAATTTGAGCTATGGAAGCTCAATATGGAGGACCTTCTTGTATGCAAAGAACAATGGATCACTATGGATCCTGGTACACAGCCTAATAGTACATCGTCTACTAGCACACAGGCTACCAGTACACAACCTACTAGTACACAAACTACTAGTACACCACCTACTGGTATGTCGAAGGAAGATTGGGAGAAGTTGGACAGAAGAGAAAGGAGTATTATTCGAATCTTCTTGGCAGATGTGATGTTGTTGAATGTCTCAGGAGAATCTACAGCCAAGGAAATATGGGATAAGTTGGGGAATTTGTATCAATCAAATTCCCTGGTAAACAAGTTGTTTATTCGAAAGAAGTTGTATCATCTTAGGATGGAAGATGGAGATTATGTGACAGAACATCTAAATGCTTTTAATACTCTGGTAAGTCAACTTGTCTCTGTTAATATTATGATTGTAGAAGAAGATAAGCGTATTACTTTGTTATGTTCTTTGCCAGAATCTTGGGATAATCTGGTTGTAGCAATTGGTAGTACCACTCAATCTACATTGAAGTATGAGGATGTAGTCTCATCCTTGTTTTCTGAAGAGATGAAGCGGAAAAGCATGGATAGTCATAGCACAGATGCTTTGTTTGTAAGAGGTTGTACCCAAGATAGGAATCCTAGTAAGCCTTCGGGGGGGAGATCTAAATCTATAGGTAGATCTAAGTCTCCAGGAAAATCTTTGAGGAAATGTTGGAGGTGTGGTAAAACAAGGCATTATAAGAAAGATTGCAAATCTAAGAAGGTTGAAAAACCAAAGGAATCTGATAGTACCTCTTCTGCAGAGGTGAAAACCTCCACTGAAGAAGGAGGTGATGTTTACCTCACATCTACAGGTACACATGCAGACCATGATGTATGGTTGATCGAATCAGGTGTGTCATACCATATGACTCCTCACAGGGAGTGGTTCTCTGAATATGAAAAATACGATGGTGGTGATGTATTCCTAGGAGATGACTCGACAGCCAAAATCATGGGACGTTTAAGATTTAAGTTGTTGCTAAAATATGGAAGGATTAGAAATCTCCCTGGGGTTCTGCACATTCCAAAACTTGCCAGGAGCCTAATATATGTAAGCAAGTTGGATGATGCAAGAGTGGATATTGTATTTGGAAAGAACACTTGCAATATGGTACGATGAGCAATGGTGATGAGGGGAGTTCGGTGTGGAACTATGTAAAAGTTGTTGGGAAGCACTTATACTAATGGGTGTAATAGTTCTATTGTCCTTGAGTAGACAAATAAATAAGACAAGACCAATATCGTCCCTAAAAAGAAGACCATGTTGTGGCATCAAAGACTGGGGCATATTGGAGAAAAGGGCCTTCGAACACTACATGGTAAAGGCATGGTTAAAGGTATGTCTAATTGCACTCTGGATTTTGATTTCTGTGAACATTCCATATATGGTAAAAAAAATCGAGTAAGATTCCCATCTGGTGCTACAAGAGCAAAGGGGGTCTTAGAGTTGATACACAGTGATGTGTTTGGAACTGTGCCTCTGTTCCATCACTAGGTAAGTCTGTGTACTATGTTTCATTCATAGATGATTTCTCAAGGAACACATGGATTTATTTTCTTAGAAAGAAATATGAGGTATTTGATAAATTTAAAGAGATTAAGTCTATGGTAGAAAATCAGATAGATAAGAAAATAAAGGTATTGAGAACAGATAATGGTGGAGAATTCTGCGGAAATGAATTCGAAGAATTCTATAAGAAGTGTGGTATAGAAAGGCAGAAGACTACTCCATACACTCCTCAGCATAATGGATTTGCATAAAGGATGAACAGGACAATGATGGAAAAAGAAAGGAGCATTCTCAGCAGTGTCGAGTTAGGACAAGAATTCTAGGCAGAGGCAGTGGGTACAACATGTTACCTGGTCAATCGATCACCTTCATCAGCGTTGGATGACAAAACTCCACATGAGGTATGAACTGAAAATAAACCCTCTCTTCAACATCTTAGAGTGCTTGGTTGTGATGCTTATGTACATCTTCCAAAGGAAAATAGGAGTAAGTTGGATAAAAAAAAGTTGAAAAGTGTATCTTTATTGGTTATAAAGATGGTGTAAAAGGTTAAAATCTTTGGAACCCAGAAACTAAGAAGATTGTTTACAGTCGGGATGTTTTTTTTAGAGAGGTAAAAGATGTGTCCAAACAGGAATTCCTACCAAGGGAAGACGAACCTGAGAAAATAGAGCAAGAGTTAGATCATGCAAAATCTGAATCATCTGAAGAAGATGAAGCAAAAGAAGAAGAAGAAGAAGAACCTCGCACCCCAGTATTGAGGAGATTAGTGAGAGAAAGAAGGCAACCAGAAAGGTATATTCCACCTGATTTCCGTTCCAATTTTTCTTTATCTATTATTGATGATGATCCCAGAACTGTCAGGGAAGCAGTGAATTCAGAGGATAGTAAACTCTGGAAGAAGGCCATGGTTGAAGAAATGGATGCCTTGGATAAGAATGAGGCATGGGATATAGTTGAGTTGCCAGCTAGAAGAAAATCTTTTGGTAGAAAATGGTTGTTTAAGAAGAAGTTTAATGCAGAAGGAAAAGTGGAGAAATACAAAGCTCGATTAGTAGCAAAATGTTATTCCCAGGTAGAGGAAATTGACTTTGGTGAGATTTTTTCTCTTGTTGCTAAGTTAACTTCTATTAGATTTCTTCTATCTATTGTTATTGCTTTTGATCTTGAAGTGGAACAGATGGATGTGAAGACAAAATTCCTACATGGGGATATGGAAGAAGAAATCTACATGAAGCATCCAGAAGGCTTTGTAGTAAAGGGAAAGAAAGAGCTAGTTTGTAAGCTAAAGAATTCATTATATGGTCTGAAGCAATCACCTAGGATGTGGTACCAAAAGTTTGACACATACATCCTTGGATTGGGATTTGTGAGAAGCAAGGTTGATCACTGTGTATATTCCAAGAAGGTTGGTAATCACTTCATGTATGTAGTGTTGTATGTTGATGACATGTTGTTGGTAGGAAATAACATGGATGTTATCAAGGAGGTGAAATCGCACCTATCCTCCAAATTTGACATGAAGGATCTCGATGCTGCTAACTTCATTCTAGGAATGGAGATTAAAAGATATCGTGCAAACAGGAAACTCTGGTTGAATCAGAGAAAATATGTTGAGACGATATTGCAGAGGTTTAATATGCATGGAAGTAAACCGATCAAGGTTCCTATTCTTATATGTGTAAATTTATCTACAGATCAATGTCCCAAGACACAAGAAGAAGAAGAGGACATGTCCCATGTTTTGTATGCCAGTGCAGTTGGCAGTTTGATGTATGCAATAGTTTGTACTAGACCGGACATTGCACATGCAGTGGGAGTTTTGAGAAGGTATATGTCAAAACCAGGGAAGGAGCATTGGACAATAGTAAAGAGGGTCTTCAAGTATTTGCATGGCACTACCAATTATGGATTGTACTACCAAGGAAGACCAAGATTGGATAGAGTGGTGGACATACATGGCTTTGTTGATGCAGACTGGGCTGGAGATCTGGATCGCAGAAGATCTATAAGTGGGTATGTGTTTAACCTATTTGGAGGAGAAATCAGTTGGATGAGAAAAAGACAAGTTGTAGTATCACTCTCAACTACAGAAGCTGAATACATGGCAGCCACTCATGAAAGCAAGGAAGCAGTATGGTTACAGAGATTGTGTTCAAGTATTGGGTTGGTACAAAAAGAAATGAGATTAGATTGTGACAGTCATAGTGCAATCTTCTTGGCAAAGAACCTATCTTATCATTCAAAGACAAATCATATTAATGTTCAGTATCACTTTGTGAGAGACATGGTTGAGGAAAAGAAGGTGTTGCTGGAAAAGGTTGACACTTTGAAGAATGTTGCAGATTTATTGACAAAGTTTGTGAGCACAGAAAAGTTATCCTGGTGTAGAATAACAATGGGCATTGCTGTCCTAGATTTTTTACTATATAACCCTGTGGACCCCTGGATGCAAAGAAAACAACAAGTGGGAGAATGTTGGGTATATGTTATATTCTTTGCATGTTTGTGTGAGGTGTGTCAGGTTCGACAATTGCATCTGACGATCCATTTAGTAGTGGTTCATGTGTCATGTGTGCGAGGCACTTCCTAGGGGGGGCACAAGTATGGCCCCTCCTGGTTATGCGCAGCGTTCGGCAACGGGGCAACGCCCCGAAAAAAAATTTTGGGCGGTTTTTGCTATTTTTAGCGGTTTTCTAAATTAATCATGGATTAAGGGATTAGGGGTTTGGTATCTATGGAATACCTAAAATCATTGTATATATTGTATGGTGAATGGTGAAATTCGATATAATGAATATGAGAAAGGTTTTCCCCGGCTGAGGGTTTCCGGTGTAAATCTATGTGTACTATGTGAATGAGCCATTGATTAAATTTTGTTTTTCTTAAGAATCTATATGCATTGCTTTACTTCGCAGGTTTAAAACTTACAAACCAAAGCAATTGGTTTTTACCTTCCAGGCATCTTGGAACCAAGTGAAGAAGAATGGGTTAACTACATACGAGGGTCACCAAGCTCTACCCCCACTCCCCCTAGGCAAATTTCTAAAAGGCAAGAATGGTAGTTGCACCTTGACAACAACGAAGTCTCACATTGGCAAAGACAACAACATACCTCCCTTGTTTTCTCTGATGGAGCAGCAACAAGCAACCCAAGGGTGGCAGGTGCGGGGGGAGTCATCTACGATTCTGATGGAAAAAAAGCAAGTGACTTTTACTGGGGCTTGGGAAAAGATACTAACAACAGAGCAGAGACCCTCGTAGTCTATATGGGGTTAAAACTAGCACACGAGAGAAGTATCCAAACTCTAACCGCAATAGGGGATTCTGAATATGTTGTAAAGGAGATTTGGGGTATGTCAACCTCATCAAAGCATCCACCCAATGGTCTCAGCTCAAGAAAAAATTCACCAGCTTACACTTTTTCCATATCCTTCAAGCTCAGAACATTGAGGCAAATAATATAGATAAGGTGAAAAAAATCATGGAACATAGCCATATAATCACCAACCAAGTCTCCTCTCATGTCTAGTTGCCTTAACTACGCCTTTCCCTTCACCCCTCCACCCGCTCTAAAGAACAATTCTATTCAACCCTCTCTCCCTAACCTAACCTCTTCTCCCTTTAGTCGCCCTCCATTTCTTCCCCCCTCACACCCCTCCCTTCCTCCCTCTTCCTCCTCCCCCCCCTCCTCGATTTTCATGGACTACCCCCTCCCCTTACCCATGCTCGAATGGGCCCCCACTCCTCTTGGAACATGACCCCCCTCGTTGCCCACGTGCCTACTCTCTCCCCCCTATGTCTTGTCTTCCTCTGCACTCGAGCACCCATATATATGAGGATCTCCACCTACACTCCCTGAGGACCAGCCATCATTCTATGGCATCATCTCTGTCCTCTCACCCTGAGTGAATTCNGAATGGGCCCCCACTCCTCTTGGAACATGACCCCCCTCGTTGCCCACGTGCCTACTCTCTCCCCCCTATGTCTTGTCTTCCTCTGCACTCGAGCACCCATATATATGAGGATCTCCACCTACACTCCCTGAGAACCAGCCATCATTCTATGGCATCATCTCTGTCCTCTCACCCTGAGTGAATTCACCTCTTCTCGTGGGCGACAATGGCTCCCCTCATCCTTAATGGTTTTTTGATTAATTACCCTTGGTTGTTGCAGATTCCACACAGTTGCTTCGTCTGGCTCTTCAGATCTCTTACCCCTCACTCTGGCTAGCTCTCATTTTTTCCTTCCGCCCGCATCTTTCTTTTTGTCAGCCTCTACTTCTGCCTGTTTAGTGCCCTCTCTCCTCTTACCCTCTCGAACCTCCTATTCATCATGCGGCGAAGGTCCAGAGCTCCCTGTTCCTACCCAATTTGCACCTCTGAAGATCTCCGAGAAAAATTTTAATCATTGCAAATAGACTGCAGGAGAATGGAGGAGCGCTTAGGTGCACGACATCGAAAGCTTCAGCAGGAAAATCAGGGGATTCGTGAAAATTTGGCAGGTCTCCAGTCCCAACTGTAGCAGCAATAAATCTGCCACAACCAAGAATTGGTGATAGTTTTAAGAGGAATCAACCAGAATACAAGACAGATTGGGATCGTTACTCAGCGACTGGAAAATCCTTAGCAACCAGCACATTCAGTTGGTACTGATGAATCTCAACTTCCCTCTACTTTTCACTCTGCTCCCAGTAACGACCATCATGTTCCCATAGTGCCAGGCTTCACAGACCGCTACCACACAGAGGAGAATCTAGACCGTCAATTCACAGAGGAGAACCCAGCAGAGGCAAATCCAGAAGCTCGACTGGCAGACCAACAGGAAGAACCTAGGCAGTTTCATAACTAGTAAACAAGTCTTTTATGAAATGCAAATTTTTGTTGTGGTTAAATATGTATATCGCCATCTTCACATGGAAGAACTGTAGCTTATATGGATCAGTTGTTACAGTTTTCTTAGGCCTAGATAGACACATACACTCTTTTGGAAGCAGCAAAGGTGCTCGCACCCTACCACATGTACTTTTTTGAATTTTAGCAGCCTTCTTTTTAATATAAATACCCCCAACCGTTTATGTTTAAAAAAAAATGAATAGACTTTGGAACACAATGATTTGTGTGTCTATGATCTTTTGAACTCTTTTCTATAGTTTGACTATATTTTTCAATAAGCCTTCTCTAATGTTTAATGATCTTGTAACATTTTCAATGCTCTGAATATAATATTTTTTATTGGCTTGAGTAGGGCTGATAGGTGCGGGGATCCTCTCTAATTTTGAATGAAAAACATAATTATATTATGTATAGAAGCTCGGAATCTCCTTTAACAATTAGGCTCAGGCATATGCATCATTGCAAGGATTGAGATTGGCACTATATAATCATATAACTTCTCTCACAATGGTAGGTGATTCAAATTTCATCATCCAATGGATGCAAAAAAATTCTCCTCTAGCTAACTATAAAATTGCGTCAATATTGGTTTGGATTTCACAAAATAAATTTCTTCCAAGTTCTAAGGGAGAACACAATGTCACTAATTGTATTTCTAATGAATCTAGAAGATTAAAAAATGGGGGGTTTAAGGGTTAATGAAACATTAGCCTATCAAACCATACCCTAAGCACTTTCATCCACTTAACTGCAAGTACCTTTAAATTAATGAGCCACGTGTCAATCATGTGCCAACCCTACTACCAAATATTTTCCATAAACACGATGAGACTTGTACCCCCTTTGCACATGCTCAACCTGGTGAAGACTTACTATTTTGAATTGATGTTGTCTTTAAACTCTGGTCGAGGTGCGATAATGGTCACTTGTAGCATGGAGAATGGGAGGCCTCATTGGATATGTCTCTTCTTCATCCCCAATCATCGGGATTTCATTGTAGTACTCTCCAGGATTTCCATTTCTTCCAGGTTGGTGAAACTAAAAATTTCAATTGTTCTGCATGTGGTCTTTAGGTTCAAAATTCTACAGGCTCTGTATGTATGGTGTTTTATTTTTTGGGTTTAGAGGCATTTTGGGTTTGGGTGTTTTATCCCCTCTATAACATAGACTCTTTTCATGAATTATATATATATGGTATTATGACTTCAATCAAATGGACTAGGCACCATGGTCTTTGTTCCTACTTCCCTATGGTCTTCGTTGATTGGATAGAGGATACTTTGGGTTTATCATTGTGCATCTATTTATTCAATTGGTTCTAGTTCTATATTTTTCAAATCCTTCATGAATTTGCAACTACAAATATGGGTTACAAAGATCAACAAGAAATTAGGAGAGTCTTAATATCTCACGAGGAAATGATTCAATGTAATAGGTCTTCAATTTTCATTGTTACAACCAAGGTGCATGAAAGTAAGTAGTAGGTAGTCTCCCAAATCGCTTCTATTATGGGTACTTTGGTCCAATTAAAACAACAAATTTTAAATCTTGAGGCAAAACAAGTTATGTTAAGAAATGTGATTGTCTAATTGAGCAAAGATGTTTATTTAGGGGCTTCCAACCAGAGGGTGTCAGTTAATTTAGGGGCAGGGTGAATTAAAAGTGGTGGATATGGTTCACTAGCTCTATGAAGACATGGATATAGGGGAGTAGGAATCTGTGCCAACCAATATGGACTTGAATGAGACCACCAGTCACCATATTTTCTTATTAGACTATATTTTTTAAATTTATTTGTATGTTAAGCAGTTTTTACAAAATCTATGATAGCAATAAATATTAGGAACTTTTGCTAGCAAACATATCTAAGCTTTATATTTTGGTTTGAAATTATCCTTCTTGTTCAAATTTTGAAGACATACATTAGATGTATTTTTTTTCGAGGGAAACACTCCTGGGGAAACCCATCGGGGGAAACCCATCGGGCACTACCCCTCATTTCGAGGATGGTACCCAGGGTAAACCAGATTTTGTAGAAAGTCGATGATTTTTCGATAGTGTACTCATCTAAGAGCTTAGCATATCACTTGTGGGAATTGAACCTGGATGGGCGGAAACACCCATTAACACAAACCACTCGAGCTAAACCCAATTCACCCAATTAATATATTAGTGATATTTAGTTCAATTAATTACAACGTTTTTCCATTAATATAATTTTTTTAATTTTGATTAAAAAATAATCTTATTATTAACTCAAGTGAAAGTCTTAATGATAGTTTGAGTTGCCTATTGCAAATTTATTCTCACAATCTACTGTTGGCATGTTTTCAGACAGAGGCGGAGTATGCGTGTTTGTCATTGATGGCAAAGATCACGACCAGTAGCACAACCATGATCGCATTGCAAGATCAGAAGCTAAACTCCATTTCGGGTATCAGAAGCTAAACTCTATTTCGGAGTTTCAGATACCGGGAGTTGGAAGTGTTGAAACACTTCATCACCGAAATGTCGAAATGCGAAACACCAAAATATCGGACTGTTGATCTGACTTCATTTTGGAGTTTCAGATACCGGGACTTGGAGGAGTCAAGAGTCGAGACTCTTCATCACAGGAGTCTTGAAGTTGCGAAATGTGAAATGCCGAAATACCGGACTGTTGATCTGACTCCATTTCAGAGTTTCAGATACCAGGAGTTGGAGGAGTCAAGAGTCGAGACTCTTCATCACAGGAGTCCCGAAGTTGCGAAATGTGAAATGTTGAAATCCCAAAATAGGCACAACGAAGGCTCGTGAATTTGTGAAATGATCTTGGCCGTTGAAGCCAGAGGACACATGGTGAAATACTGGCATTTCGCTGACTGAGAGGTCAAATTAAGGAGTGCTCTAACCTCTCTAACTCGCGATATGAGAAATCGTGAAATAATCCTAGCTGTTGAATCGAGGATTGATCTGGACCGTTGATCAAACACGACGAAGGCCCGTGAAGTTTTGAAATCACGAAAAGATCTGGATCGTTGGGTCCATAGGACATGTGGTGAAAGATCATCATTTCACTGACTGGAAATTCAAAGGAACAGGGTTCCCTAACCTCTCGAACTCGCGATATGCGAAATCGCGAAATGCTGAAATGTGAAATTGCAACATGGAGTTTTGGGGATCGCGACATGGAGTTTCGGGGATCGTGACATGGAGTGTCAAGATATCTCATCACAAGAATTGTTGAAATCATGAAATGTCGAACTACGAAATTGCGACATGGAGTTTCGGAGATCGCGACTTGGAGAGTCGAGATGCCTCGTAACAGGAATTTGCGACATGTAAAATCGCGAAATGTCGAAATGCAAAATTGTGACATGGAGTTTCGGAGATCACGACTTGGAGAGTCGAGATGCCTCACAACAGGAATTCGCAACATCCAAAATCACGAAATGTCGAATTGCGGAATGCGAAAGGCATTTTATTTAGGCACGTGGTCACAGCCAGTGGGCATATGGAGTAAGCACGAGACCCATCATTTATAATCCAACGGTGCAGGTTAATCAGGAATATGATCGAAGGGTTATTGTTTATCTTCATGATTAACTATTCAGTTACGATTCAGTTAGCAAAACTGAATCATGACTCTTGGATGGTTGGCGATTCAGTTGCTGATGTGTTTTCTTGGAGGTTCACAGTATAACTGCTAGAAATGACCGATGGTGTCTGCCAGAGGATATGAAGAGACTTCAGGGTGATCACCAGAGAAGATGAATTGTCTCGAGGCATCTTCCAGTGGCATGAATACTGCTCATAAAGGATATTGACAGATGTAAGACCGTTGGAGCCTGGAATTGCAACAGAGGGAATGAGCTCAACTGTGACAAAGAAGGCGGAGGTTCCAAAAGGTCTTCCAGACTGAAATGTTGTAGAGAAGGGGCATCTAGGTGAAGAGTTATCAGATGTTCTACTCTATTTGGTAAGACTTGCAGACATCTGTGAGGTGGACCTCGGTGAAGCAGCACTGAGAAAAGTTAAGAAAAATGGTCTCAAATATCCTATTGAACGGTGCAAGGGTTCCTCAAAAAAGTACACACACCTTACCAATGTTGTGAATGAAGAGGAGTTCAGAGTAGATCATATTTAAGTTACACACGAATACTTATGATGGTGCTCCAAAATGTGCCTTTGGTTATGCAGTCTTTTTTTTGGTTGTTGCAATGCATAATATTTGCTGCAGAATTTTGTGATATTTCTTTCAATTCAGCAATATTTTACTCAGGTTTTAAGAAGAGGGTTGAGAAATGAAGCATGGAAACATGGGTATTAAAAGTAAACCATGCATTTTTTTTACTGTGATATGATTTTATTAAGTTTTGGATTGTTTTGTAAGTTGTCAACTGGAATTTTAATTGTAATTTGATGAGAATGGCCATTATACAGCAATGTGTCTAACTTATGTAACTGTGCAGTTTTAGGTTATGGCTGGGCAGGTCTACTGCGCAAATATCTAGTACAGCCAGCACATATGTGGTAATGCTTTTTTTTTTTTTAAATAGGTTAAATAAGTTATCCATTTATAAGCACATTTTTTTTTAACAGTT
>JASDQU010100055.1:303735-341101 GCA_032191745.1 Picea mariana | reverse complement strand
GTAAAATACAAAATTTGATATAATTTAAGATATAATTCCTTTCAAATTACATAAATAATTCAATCACCATCATATAAGCAAAATATTTAGCAGAGATTAAAATCTATATACAGCATGAAATAACTCAGTCATTCATAAATTAAAATACCTGCTTCTGATGCTAAATCACGTTGCTTGGGTTGGTCCAATACTGAAGTTGAAACTGTGCCAAACACTGCCCAAACTGTGTTTCCTCCCTGCCAGCTAGGAGCAACCTGTCCGGCTTCCTAGCTCCAGGATACCGTAAGGATATCCTGGCCCCCGTGCCCAAATCCCCCAGCAAACCGGTGCCCCCTGCTTCTAGTTCACCAAAAACCCATAAAACAAACTCTCCACACTAGAAAAATAATCACCTTAGACATACAGTCTTCCCCCCTTCCAATAATTCTTCCTCCTCCTAAAACAATCCCCCTCCTCCCCGTAAGACTCCTCCCGTTATATGCCCCTCCACCGACTCTCTTCCCGCTCATTAATATCTTATCCTTTAATTAGTATCTTATCCCTATATTTAATGTCTTATCCCCTTATTAATATCTTATCCTTATATTTAATGTCTTATCCCCTCCTGCATACGTAAATCATTTAATTAAACAAATTAAAATTATTAACCCTCTTAAATTTATTACCCATGTCATTGAATGTGATAGGTAATTAATTAATTAATCAAAAGTTACAACAATTAATTGATTAATAAATATTTAATTAATATTATTATGCCAATCTTTGTTTAATTAAAACCATGTTAGGACAATTAATTACCTAATTAATTTTACTTAATAATCCCTAAGCATATATTCAACTAGGGTTGTTACATGTCGATAGAAACATGCACATCTTCATCAAAAAATCCACTTTGGAAGCACCTCTCCCTTCAGGGTACAGGTTAATTTTGATATTCCCATATTTGAAGGTCAGATAGATGTAGATACTCTAGGCAAATGGTTAAATATGTTAGAAGGTTATTTCTTTGTTCATAATTTTTCCGACAGGGAAAATATCACCTTCACACTCCTTAAAGCTCTCCCCCATGTCAAACATTGGTGGAAAATTTACCAGGAGCAAAGTTCCACAGAGGAGTCTGGAATATATGGGGACGAGCCCACTTGGGATTTTTTTGTGGATGCGGTAAAGGAACAGTATACCCTATTGGAAACTACCAGGACCAATACATGAGATGGACCACACTGCGGAAAGAGAGGGGCCAAGCAGTTCTAGATTTCACCAATACCTTCCATACCTTGTGCACCAAGCTGGGTATCAAAGACTCTGAACGAAATTTGGTTCTGAAATACTGTGGGGCTCTACACAAATACATCTAAGCTGAAATGGATTTTCTGGACATCTCATCACTTGGTGTTTCTTACCGATATGTTGTTAAATCGAGAAAAAATTTAAGCACCAGAACAAACAGGATTTCGGATCTGTAAATCCGCAACAACCAAAGTATGATAAATACAGCTCTAATAAACAGTCTCCTGAAAACCAGTCTAAGCCACAGGAGAAGAAGGTTCACAGAAAGACAAACAAGTACATGGGAAAATGGTGTGATTTCCACAAAATCCCTTGGCACAACACTGATGAATGTCGCTCAAAACAGTCATTGGTGGCCGAGATCAAAGTCAAGGAGCCGAACCCTGATTTGGAATTTGATTCTGAAAATAATGGTAAAAGACATATCATTGACGCATACCCCACTGCTATTGTCGCGACCACAACAAATCAACTAAAAGAACCAATAGATCCTGAAGAGGGGGAGCGCCTTTTTCATTCACGGATGTGGGTGAAGGGGACCTCGCTGCATTTTATTGTTGATAGCAGAAGCCAGAAGAACCACATCTTAGCAAAGGTCGTCAAACAGTTGGGATTGTCCACAACACCACACCCACATCCATACAACATCGGGTGGCTTCGCCAAGGACAAGATCTCTATGTCAGCAAATAGTGTCGGTTATCATATGGCATCCAACCCTTCAAGGATGAGGTACTATATGATGTTTCCCCACTGGATGTCTATGATGTCCTCTTGGGCCAACCATACATGTGGAGACGAGATGTTTTTTATGAGTCTCGGCCCCGTAGTGTCATTGTTACTTTGGGGGGTCATCTCTACAGAATACCAGACGTAGCTCCAACTATTGTTCCACCTAAATAGTCTTGAAAGGTAGTATCTCATACTACGAAATTTAGCTTCTTCACAATTTGTTCAAAATGGGAACTGAAGGACATTACAACCACTACAGCCTCACCCCAAGCACCTTCTATCCAACAGAAGCAGGTCGACAAGGATGTAGAAAAGCGCAAAGATTCCTTCTACACACAGGAATCTCATGTATCTAGACTGGTTAAAAAGGTCCAAACCTTCCAGCCACATGTTCATGACAACCTTCAACGAGCTAAGCAGCACAACTTCTCCAGCAAGGCAGACAACTCATCAAGATGCAGATTTAGCAAACCCTTTTCCCTCTCCCCCGTGCACTCAATTCAATGGAGACCATTGCTTCCTAAGGAGGGAGTATTTATCCAGGTGGATATCGATGGCCACCCACCTTTTCCAACTGGCTCAAAACAGTTTTCTAGCAATTTTGGCAATTTACTATTTTTAGCAGTTTTAACTTCCGGGGCTATTTTGAGGGCCTAAATGAAGATTTTTTGATATCAAGCTTCCCAATGATAGTTGAAAACAATATTGAGCCCCCAAAATGAATTTCCTCGGTGATACCTTTCCAACGGGCTATCATACGCCTAAAACGGAGATCGTATGCAAAAGTTATGACCTAGGGAAGTTGATGTACTAACTTTCCCAAACAGGGCCCACATGACTTTTGGCGCTTCATCTCCTAGGGTTAGGTTTTTGTATGTCTAGGGTTTTTGGAAATCATTTTTATTGTAAAAATGCCTTCAAAGCCTCATTGTAATCTTCTTCTTGCGAATGAGAGTAGTCGTCACATCTCTTCTCAGAGATAAGCTGCCACCATTCTAGTGAGTCTCACTCTGTATTTTTACAGTCTCTGTACATTTCTTTCATTAATAGAAATCGTGTATTACTGTATATTTGTGTTTATGGTTTCATCTATGATACATTTATGTTATATTATTGAATATCTGTGATATCTCTGTGCGTTTATTTATTATATCTCCACTCTCATTTCTTGCCAAAAAATAATATGGATCACCCTCACTATATAGGATTTGGAGGCTTAACGACCATGGAGAGGATCACTCATTAGATCCACTAAAAAGGGATCTGAAATATATTTAGGGAGAAAATATTTCTTAAGTATTTTAGGCAGGAAATATCTTTCAAGGATTTTAGGGAGGGAATATTTCAACCATCCATGAGATCCTCTGCCTTCCCTAATAAATAGGAAACCAAATGTGAGGTGGATTCTCACATTTAATTTATTTATTTATTATGAATATTAATGATAATTCATGTGCACTTGGTATTTTGGCCTTCATGTAATATATCCCTCCTTCACATTGACTAGGGATTGTGACATAGGTTATTCCATGGTGTCAAGATGTATGAGACACTTATATGATACTTACAACACTTAGGGAAAGGTACCTAGGTGTGAAAATTTCATGTGTAACACACCCTGCGTGAATTCAATTCATCTCGTGGGTGCCTATGGCACCCTATTTCATCAAGGGAACATTGCTTCAGCAATCATGGCTATTCCAGCTATTTTCCAATGCCATCACTTCGAACTTCAGGACGCTTTGCTCACAATCCGATTGGTATTCTCTTCCTGATTTCTCTGTCTGCGTACTTCGTTTCTACAGTGCATGCCTGACCAGTTCACTCCTGAGACTCTGCATAAATATGTGGTGAAGATCAAGAGCCCCCTTCTCTTGTCCGAATTGTGTATCGGAGGAGCTCCGAGAACAGTTCTAAGCATTACACACAGATGTTAGAAGAGAGGAGGAGTGCATAGACTCTCGACACCATGAGTTTCAGCAAGAGAATCAGGGGCTGCGAGAGGAAATGGTGAACCTACAAGATCAGCTGCAATAGTAGGAAATACAGCATAACCAGGAGTTGGAAATTTCCATAAGGGGAATTAACAGGAACACAAGGAAACTCGGGGTAGTTTCCCAACAATTGACAAACCCCCCAGTCCACCCACAGTAACTAGACAATTATATCGGGTCTGGTGCGTCATGGCTTCTGTCCACCTTTCACTCAGCAGCCAGCAATGACCACCCTTCAGCCTCTTTAGTGCTATGACAAGCATACTTTCAACATACAAAGGCGAATCCAGCGACGCCACAAGTGGAACAACGGGAAGATCCAGAGCCTCCTCTAAATCATTAGTCCAGTTTTAAATGAAATGTAAAATTTTGTTACTTTTGAATACATTTGTTGCCTTTTTTACTTGGAAAAATAGTAGATATTTTGGACTGGTTGTTCCACCTTCTCTATATTTCCATAAACAATTAGACTCTCATGGAAGCAGCAGAGGCTTTTTCACTCCGCCATATGTAATTTTTGGAGATCTGATGTTTTTTTTAATATATAAACCCCCAACCGTTTATGTTAAAAAAAGCATCCCTAGTTTTAATCCCTGCAAATTATAATGTAATCATGTAAATGTAATTTAGGCTCATGAATCGATATGTTTGGGTCGAAGGAGCCTGTATTGATTTATATGGTTGAGGGCCAAGCTATGTAAAAATGTACATTGAAATTATTAATAAAAAAATAATTGTTGCCTACAATACAAGAGGAACAATAATGATGGGGGAGCTATGATTCCACAAGAGAGGGGGCTAAAGGGGGTCCAAGGGGAAAATCCATGTTATTCTCCTAAGATAATGTGTCCTTACCATCTAATCCTCTCTTTGACTTATAAGACACTCAATCATTGAATGCATGTAAGAGGTTGGGTGAGGAAGTCACTTCATCTAATTATTGAGAGCATGTGCATGGGTACAATCAAACTTGGGAAATGTGAGATTCAACATCCATGGGACAAAAGGAAATTCTAATGGGGGGAGAGGGAAGTTTTTACATGTTGGTTTTGGACAACAAGAGAAGAACAGGGTGTTGGGAAAGAGAACCAACCCTGATATCCATGGAAAGACAACTTGTTGGGATGATTTTTATGCTAAAAAAGAAAGTTGCATGTCTATGTTGAAGGATTTGTGCATGTAAGGGATATTTTATGTTGAGTAAATTGGATCAAGAGCCTTGAGAAGGATGTTGTGAGCATTCCTGGAGCAAGTAATAATTCTTGGAGTCCCTAGATAATATATTATTGGCGAACCATGTGCACTAGAGACCTAGAGGGAAGTGGGAAGGCCTAAGGGACTGTGTGGCAGAGAAGGGGGATCACATTCCCTGGGTTGTGCAGGTTGAAGAGGAAAGATAGTTAATGGACTGGAACTGTTGTTGGATTAGAACCTGGGTTTTTGGGATATTGAATGTGGAGATTAGATATCCAATAGCGCCATACCTCCTTGTGGACTCATACCCTCAGCTCAGGGGTGGCTTGTTGTTGAGAGAAAATAAATAGCAATCATATGGTTGGGAGGAACATCCTTCGTATGCAGCCAGTTGGTTCTTGTATTTAAAGATAAGTTTATGTTATATTTTATTATGTTTATTCCACTGTGTAATGTTTATTTCAATGTTGTTTTTTTTCTAAATTAGATGCATGTGTGCGCTTTTAATTGTGGTTAGTTGCATGAGAAATTTAACATCATCCATGTTGTTAATTTTCTTGTGTCAAAGAAAAATTTTAAACGGGTTTAGAAAGATGAGTCTATTATAATTGGTATTAGAGAAAGCTACAACACTCGAGCTGTATGGGATAAACATCTGAACGCAAACCAAAAATTTCAGCGGAAGACAAAATATATATATATATATATGAGAGTGCTTGCAAAGTGTTTGATAGAAGTTTTCTTCAAAGGAAATGAGGAAAAATTGTTTGAAATTTGGTAATCAAGGAAAAAGAAGTTAATTTTCCCCAACTTGGATATTTGTTAAGGCATGCATAAGTTTAAACTCCATTAAGATTGTGTTTATAAAGTTGGTCCATGAAATATTTGGAAAAATTTTGAGAAAACTAAGTAGAATTGGGTAAAAACCCTAATTTCTAGTTAAAAATCTACAAACAATTTACGTGGAGGAGGTTGAATTAACCATTGTTGTGTTATTTGGGCCAAATTAAGGAGCTATGGAGTCGATCTAAGTGATATTGGGAATAAATCAGATGAAATCCACAAATCTCATGGAAAATTTCCGAGCAAATTGTGCCCAAAATCGTCGAGAGGTTAAGTATGGAAAAAATTGGTTGAGCGCAAGGTTGAATTTAGCTCGAGAAATTTCAACCAGAGGTTTTAATTCGGCCTATATGTCAATTTGGAAACTAAGCAATATTATAAAAATTTGAACTTTTGAAAAAAATTGGGAATTTTTTGTACTTGGTGATATGGAAATGGTGATGTGGACTACCAAAAGTGGTAGCTCCACAGTGACGGGGTGGTAGTGCATGGTGTCAGGCCCAACGGGTGATGTAGGTGCCACGATGAATGATGGGGTGAGCTCTTAAACCATAAGTGGTATCGAAGGCTTTTAAAATGGTTTTGAAAAGTTTTGAAAATCTTTGAAGTGGATGTGGGAGCGACACGTAGGCGGAGGATGGTTTGGTGGCTTCATAAGATTTTGCGTCATTAACCTCCCTCCAACTAAAATATTTGAAATCCATATCCATCCTCAAACTCCTTTAATATGTTTCGTCTGATCTAGGGATCGAGCAAGTTGTATGCTCGAAGAAAAAGGGTGCAGGATGGGACCCACTCATCCTCGCGACCAATGAATGGGTGTCGGGTGGAGGCCTAGAAGAAGAGGTGGGACCCCTATCCCATTTGTCGTCAGACCGGGTTCCAAGTGGGTAGTCCAGTACGAGTGGGGCATAATAAAATAAAACAAAATAAAGATAGGAAAAGGAAAGGAAAAGAAGATAAAGAAAAGAGAGAGGAGAAGGAGAAAAATAGAAAAGTTTTAAAAGAAGTCTAGAGCCAAAAACTTGTTTTGGCCATAACAAGAGAATTTAGAATCACAATTGGATGAAATTTAAGGGGTGTGTCCACAATGAGGAGGGATACAATAATGTCAGTGAGGACCATTGGCTAATTCTGCTTCAATTTTCTGAAAAATGAAAATTAGTGACTTTTAAAGATATGGGTCATGCTCAATGATCGGGACCCAGATAAAGGTGAATTTTTTATAGGGAATCTAAAAAATAGTCATGAAGATACCCAGTTGGGATTCTTCCAAAATTATAAAGGGGTTTGCAGTGGAGATGCAAAAATAGGTAAAAATCCATTATTCCCGAGCACTTTTGGGGATTTTTGAAATCTTCACGGAAGGGACCCCAAATCACCAATCAAGAAACATGTGTTTAGTCGACACTTTACCTACTCATCAATCTAGACAAATTTTTCTTGAGGAAGTTTTTCCATTTTTGTTTTGTTTAGTAGATAGCCATTTTCTACCAAGTCTGGAGAAAATGTAAAAGTGCAAAGTTGTCAATTCCAGATTTATACAAAATTTGATTGGAGCATCTTATTCAAAATACAAAAATTGTTGTGCGTTCACAATCATAAATCCTATCTACACTCGATATAAAAAATTTGTTGGTTCTTTCCATATTTATTTCTACAAGTGGTAGAAGTTACTCTCTAAGATTTTATTCTACCAATGAAACATGTGCAAAAATGTTAGTGAAACTATTGGTTTCATAAAGTTATAAATTGTAGTTCATAAATCGGAACAAGGAAATGGTATAGCCATTTGAAAGGTATTCCAAAGGAAAACATGACATAAGGTTTAGGTTCTACCAAGAAGAAATTGGTTTTGCTACAAATATGCAAGAAAAGGAGAAAAATTATGGAAAAACATTTCCAATTGATAGAGGTGCAAGCCAAAGGTGAGGATTGGGTCAAAAAGAGTATTGACACTCATGATAGTTCTAATGCAAAGGTATAGAGCCGCATTTTATGTGCATTAGGATAGAAAATAAAAGGAGGATGGATTTTAATAGTTGGATAGTGTTGATGAGCAGGGGAACACTCAAGCAGAGAGTGTTGTGTCAAGATATTATTAACAAGAAGATCAGATGTCCTAAAATAAAGATAGTATGGATCTGTGGTAGATTATAATTCCAAGGTCCAATGGAGATGGGAGTAGGACATAGCTAAAGAGAATGTAATGAAAAGTTGATAAAGGATCAGAAAGAGCAGAGCCAAATTAATACTCAGTTGTGATAGAGTCTGAATGGCTTGCAAAGGAGAATCAACATATATTCTCACATAAAACATGAATCCAACAAGTGAAGGATGTCAACAATAGGCATAGAAAGGAAAGGTAATCTTCCATATCCTTGAAAATAAAAATGTAATGATGGTTTCAAATCTTCTTGCAAAAGAGAACAAAGATCCCATGAGATAATGGGTAAGTCATAGGGATAGGTAATTCATCTCTATGGACTAGTCTATGACGACTTATAAGGGTTGCTAGATATGAATTGGAAACTATGGTTGGAGTATCCAGAGAAATAAATCCACTTATGTTATCAAAGAGAATAGTGGAAGCAGTGTACAGGTACAAAGAATTCAAGGGACGGAATAATGAAATTTATTCACTTAAAAGTGCCAATGGAGAATTGTATCATTCTGTTAGCGACCAAAATAAATGGGTTTTTGAGAGCGTTTTTTATCTCTCTCTTTTTCTTTGTTTCACTCTTTTTCCTTCTTAGCCTTTCGCGAGTGTCTTAACCTTTAGGTTCCTCATCAATCTCATGTTGATCATCTTATTCCAGAAATGCTTTAGCTTTTCCCTCATGACCAGCAATACAAAAATGCAAACAAAATGATAAACTCCTTTGTAGATTTTTTGAAATATAAAACATTTATATTTGTTTTATTATTTTTAAAATCTTATATTATATGTGTGCATACAAGTGAACTAAATGTTTTTAGTTCTAAGCCATTCTATGAATCAAAGCTTATTGACTAAATCACTTAAACATGCCACATCCCAAGTCTTACCTACATGTGCTAGCTGTGTATGCAACTTCAAAGCTACGAGTCAAGCCATGGGTTAAGATTTAGTAGCCACGAGTCAAACCTTAATTCAATCTACATGCTAACTCACAAGTCATACACAAACCAAACAATAAGTTGAGACAAAGCTATGAAGTTAACTCGTAGTCTATTCATAAAACCACATGTCACCAGGGCCCAAGCACAAGTGCCAAATTCCAAGTCCATATGTTACCAAAGTCATGCAACATACAGACTAAAGCCAAGCTCGAGTTCCATATGCCTAAAAACATCACAGAGATTACATGACAACCCAGTTGATAAGGTGTGAGAAGCGCAGGAAGCAAATCTAATTGTTATGGTCACAGGGGAATGGTCAAAGCACAATGGAACCTAAGAAATACAGATGTGCAGCTTATTGAGATGTGCCTCGGGACTTTAACACGGAAATCATATTATAACTTTTGTCTCTGAAATCCAACCACAATACACAGTCATTACTCATACGCCCAGCAAATCGATAGTGCAAAGTTTCACGCTTACATAAAGGCAGAGAAATTACGATCTAAAGCTCCACGTTTTGAAGATATTTCATTTCAAAGAAGCGGGGAGGTTTCTTCTTTATATTTCACTGCTAATGGTAGGTGAGAGAAGTCAAATAGCGTGGAAAGGTAGCCAACGAGCACATCTTCTAGGTTCTTCCAATGAAAAATTCATGATGCCTTCAACTCTGGAGAAGGTTAATCACCATGATCAAAATGCTATCAAGAACTTTCTTGAAGGAATGGCTTTCGAGTTTTGATAATATTTGATCAACCATTTTTCATGGGAGGCACGATTTTAATTTTCCTTCCTCATGACCCGCTTCTTTTTCTTGCACGTGACAAAACGAAATGGAAGAGAAATATCGACTCACCAGTTTTTGAAGTAGCAGTGGACGGATTTACCCAGAAGATTGTGCAAGAGTTTGTTACATATCTTTGGTATTCATCTATTACTCCAGATCAAGAAGTTCCAGAGAAGATCCGTTTGATGATAAATGATGTAATTGGGGAGATATCTCAAAGGGTTAGACACATCAATCTCATTGATTTACTAACCAGGGATATGGTGGATCTGATTGGGAGTCACTTGGAACTTCATCGAAGAAACCAAGCTCGTATTGGAGTACATGTCATGGGTACATTGTCATCTAAAGAAAGGGATGAAAGGCTCAAGCATTGTTCAGTTGTTGCAAAAGAATTGCATCCTGCCTTAAAATCTCCATAGGATGAGTACAAGGTCCTTAAGCAGTTGATGGGTGGAGTAGTGGATGTTGTCTCAAGGCCTCAGGAAGCTCAGTGTCCAATTGTTTGATGCCTGGCCCGAGAACTTCTAGCATGTGTTGTTATGCAGCCAATTATGAACTTTGCAAGTCCAGGGTTCATAAATGAGATGATTGAATTTATTGTTCTTTCTTCAAAAGAAGAAGCACGGAAGAAGAAGATGGACAAAGAAGAATTAGCAGATATGTCTAGTAGTAAGTCGTCCAAAATAAGTACTAGTTGAACTATCTTGAAGGATGGGCCAGTTTCTGGCCCAGAATTAGTAAAGGGACATCCGATCACAGATTGGAAACAAATACATAGACATTAAAGAAATGGTCAACATGGGAACCCGATGGACATATTCTTTTATGGTTTTCTCCAAGTCCATAACAGTGGGCTCATTTTACTTTGCCAGGAAACCTCTATCACTTGATGCACATTTACGACCCATGGAATTTCCAGAAATCAGATCCATAATCGCTAGGCTAGGAACATCAATTTCCCAATGATGGTATGAGATGCAGCATCGTTAATGCAAACAATAAATTTGATTTGACCACGAAAGGTTTTCTTTTTGACCAAATAAAATCTTTCACCAGCACAGGAATCGCATCTACAAAGAGTTAGTCGTTGAAAAGCAGAGCTTTCAATGGCTAACTAGCAAATTTCAAGGAGAAAGAGCTGGTGAAACCGCAGACAGGGAAGAGAAGTCGTATTTTCACCTAGATGTAAGTTTTTCTCAATCAAATGCCTGGAGGAGGGTTTCAAAAGATCAACAATAATTAAACACATCATAATTAAGGATCTGTTATGATGTTTGAGGTGTTTAGCATGTGGCAAAGTGAAATCAGCTACCTATTTTCTGGGCACAGAAACAGTTTTTTGCTAAAAGTGGCAAATTCGACTTATCTTATCTTCCATGGATATTCAGCAGCCTTGGAAGGCTTTCTACACTTCTCAAAGTTTTGAAGGATGTGAAGATCATCAAAGATGAGGAATTCACCTAGTTTTTAGGATCTCTTCCTATTTTCTTTTGTCAGTTTTGACTGTCTATTTTTAGTTAATTCGATCCTTGTTTATAGGATCTCAGCTATTTTGTAAAGGCTATAAAGCCAAGAACTTTAGATGAAGTAGAGGTTCGATTCTGGAAGAGGAATACATTATGTTGTAAATAGACTTTTCTATGATAATACAAATCACAGTTTTCTCTCTCTTTTGATGTCAAATTCTCATTTTTCTTCTATACTTTCTATCAAGTTGTTTTTTCTACAGAATGATGGTTAGCTCATAATTTGATATTGAGTTGCTTATCATTGTTTATTGAACCCTACACTTTGTATTCGGTTTATGAACATTGTTTTCTCACCCATTTAAAGCTATCATCTGATCATCAATCCTTGAGAGCACTGGTTTACTTGATTGTCATTTTACTGTCTGAGTGCCATACCGTAATTGAGTTATCCCATTGATCCGCATATACATAAACACCAAAACAAGTTTATTTTAAGTTACCAAGCATCTTTGACCTACAACCTCAAAGAGTTTCTTGGAGTGATAACACATTCCATTGGGAGTAGATTGGTTTTGAGTGGATGGAATAGGGATTCACAAAGAATTACTCAATGAAGTGAAGAGAAGCATTCAAAAATTAAGCAAGGTCGATGGGACATACTGGCTGAAATTGCAAGATGGTCGAGTGGGACTTGGTTAAAAAAATTTCATGTCAAAGAACAATAGTGCATGGGACTGCAAGGATCTAGAAGGATTCAAGGAAATCTACATGGACCACAAGAAGTTGAAACAGAAATGCATTAGAGTGCATAATGGAAGTGACGCATGACGCATAAAATGAAGCTAAAACACATATGCATTAGTAGGCATGATGAGATTGAATGTTTGGTGCATGTTGATGTGCATAGTGTGTGCAGGAATGTTAGGACATGCATGGGCATACATATGGCATACATATAGACTAAGAGTAGTATGTTGTTATATATGTTAAATAATAATGTTATGATAATTGAATATGACTAGTGATGGATTGCGTATCCAAGAAAAAATATGTTTATAGCATGTTTGAATATGTTGATGTTGATGATGTTGTTGTTGCATAGGACAACCATCTATCAGAAGACAAACGAGGATGGCAAGGATGTTGATGAGAGGTTGGTGAAGGGATTCTACGATCTTCTACAAAATACCAATTCATCAGGTAGCATCAATTAATGTGATACAAGCCATGGAGGTATGCACTTGGATTGCTTATGATGCATAATTGTTGAAGGGAAATTGAGGTAAGAGTTCCCTTGGTCAAAATTTCAATACTTGAATTGATGTGTAAAGGCAAAGGGCCTTGAAAGTACAAAATTTATTTAATGTTTGAATGCAATTATATGAGATTCAATTGCATATTATGTTATGTTGGTTATGAGATCATAACCTGGTCAAGTCAAGAGACACACTCATGTTATACCAATGAATTCCAATAGATTTAGCAATCTGTGAGGCCATGATGTGGTTGGATATGGAAGGGTTGTAGTGTAGTACAAGTGTTCAATGGTCTTCCCCTATATAACCAATGTTTGGACCGCAACCTCTTTGTTGACACTGAAGAACACTAAAGGATTATATTCCTAGTGTTGTGTATGGGTTGAAGAGGAAGGTATCCAAATAGTTGAACAAACAATTGAGGACAGTTTGGATGATATGTTGAGGCATTTTCTAGACCTTCCAAGTCACCATGGTAGAATAGATGACATAGATATGTGGTATTCCGAATTCAATGCAAGGATGCATTGTGTAGATGTGGCCATGAGTATTGGCACATTGGTTTATTTATTGGTAATATTTGATTGCATTATGAAAAGCTTGGCATGATAGATAATGCATGTGTAATGAATGATAATTTCATTCAATTTAATATGATTAATAGTTGTAAGTGATTCAATTGCTATAGTAATATAATTATGATATCACTTCATGGGTTGATTGCAAATGTTGCAATAAAAGGGATAATGTGCATAAATACTAACAATTTGTTTGGTTGTATGAAATTTGAGAAAAATTTGCAGGAATAATGGTTTTGATTATGGAAATGGTGTAAGCCCATAAGGGAGACCGATATATGTTGTTGCAAGAGCCAAACATTATGAGAAGGAATCTCATGCTTGGAAAATTTGAATTTCCTTATGAAACAAATTTGAATTAATGAGTGAAATTGCTATAATAATGTCTCATGATGATTACATGTGTGTATAGATGAGATAATGGCTATTGAATATGGAAAGCTCAGGAAGAAGGCTATTGTTAGGATGTTGGAACCCTACGATTTCCACAGGGTGTAGAAAGATAGTGGATGTTTGGTGATGAGTTGGTGCTCTCCTCGCATGTGAAAGCCTTAGCAATAGGGAATTCCCGAGGGACTGTGTAGAAACAAAGGGGATTCCTTAGCCTTGAGGGTGAGTATAACAAGGAAGAGGCTACTCAAGAATGCATATGGCATGGTGGCTAGAATCATGAGGATGTGTAAAAAAGGACAATGAGCTAAATTCTTTCCCATTGAAGCTTTGGGAAATAGAGAAATAACCATACAAATAAGTATGTGTTTATGATTACAAACTTTTTTTTTAATAAATGTTGTATTACGAAGTTGAGAACTCCTGCGACTAAGTTAATCGTTAAATGATAATGGCTATAGCATGTATATTTCATGATGGGTTGTATAGGAACAACTGAAGAATGAAGACATGAATGAATTTTATGGAAGGAAGAGAAACATAAGGAAATGAATCTCAATGAAAAAAGGCATGGAACGAGTAAATTCTAGTGGACTTGTTGCAACTTAAAAGAAGCAAAGTGAGGCTAAATATGTAATGCAAGAGGCACATCTACAACTATTTGAAGGTTTGGAGATTCCATTATCACAGTTGGAGTTATTGGAGCCACAAATCTGAGACTTCCTGTTCAAACTTATGCCAAATCCCTGGAGGGAAATGGTACATCTTGAGGGACTACGATGCAGAGAAGGGGTACACTTCCTCAGATCGTGCAGGTTGAGGGGAATGAGATCCAGTTGGTTGGAATATTTAAGGGAATAGACAAATTGTGAAAGTTGTTGTAGTTAGAATTAATTGAGCCACATCTCTTAGATTTCCTAGTCGGTCCATGTTGGAACCCTGGAGGGGAGTGGTACGTCTTGATCTAAAAAACAGAGAAGGGGGTACGCTTCCTTGGGTTGTGCAGACTGAGGGGAATGAGAGATTGCAAGTTGGAATTTTTGCAAGTTTTACTGAACTGTGAAATCATCATGTAAGATTTTTGGGTCACAGAGCCTATATGTTGATTAAAGGCTAGAGAGCATGGCATTGTAATATGTATGTACACATGTATGGTGTTGTGCATTGAGGAAAATGAAAAAATAAGGGGGAGGGGATTTAACATCGCTAGTTTTAATCCCCATAAATTATAATGTAATTATGTAAATGTGATTTAGGTTGGTGAGACGATATGTTTGGGCCAAAGGAGCTTGTATTGATTTGAATGACCGAGGGTCGAGCTATGTAAAAATGTACATTGAAAGTATTAATCAAAATAATAATTCTTGGATACGATACAAGAGGAATTGTAACAATGGGGGGTCAATGTGCAATGTCCCCCACCTCTTGATAAGAGGATTATAGAGACTTAGTAGTCTATATGTCCCCACTAGACTATAGTCTCATGAGAAATGGGGACTAAGAGACCCCAAATTATTCACCTAAGCACAATGTTATAATTTAAAAGTGACTTTGGGGAAAATGGTAAAGTAAGTGGAAAAAACACCACATGAGGAAAAGTAAAGAGTTAACCTTAGAAGGTGGTCAACTAACTCAACTAAGAATTAGAACATGGGTATAAAGAAAAAAGGAGGGCGCTTCACTCCTCATTCTTGACATTTTCACTTTTGCATCTTGAGCTCTAGAGCCAAAGACGTTTTGAGGGTTTTGGGATAACAAACCTTAGATATCAGCTCGGTGGTGAAAGATTCCACCTATCCTGGTCCAAGCTTGGTCACGAAGGTGAAATATTCCTTCCCCACCATTTTACAATAGTTACAGGTTACTCATATAGTGGAGAACAAAGGTAATGCACAGTTTATGGGGTTTTCTAGTAGGAAGGCACACTTGTTGAAGGAGAATTATTCGATCTGTAGAGAGGAGGAGGTTTTGGTGGCCAAAACCCATTGGTATCTGATTATTGGGCCTAGGGTGCCTTTCCTAGCCCATTTTGGAGAGGGTTTTCTTGGCATATGATTTACTTGGAGCTTGGCACGATTTCTAGTGAAGGAGGGTGCACTGCATCAGGGAGATTCATTCATTTGAAGTGTCATAACACCTCCAATCATCCCAAGACTTTGCCAACGGGTTTGTAATCCTCTAATCTATTGTTATACCAATTTTGGATGGTTTTGAAGGCCTAGAAGACGAGGACCAAAATATGGGTAAAATACAGCCACAGGGAAGCGCGCAACTCAGCCTGGGAGAGGGGTTTCAGCTATTGAAGGGAAATACATTAATCTTGTATCTTTCTACGGGTGTTTGGTTGGCCTTTGGAGGCTTGTATCATCTCTTATTGGCCTTGTTTGAGGGTTATCATCATTTTTGTTTCTAGATCTCAGTTATATTCTTCCATATCTATAGATCTATTGTATCAGGATCTTATACTATCTAAATAAAGGTCAGATCTAAAGTTTTTGATTTTTCATTGTGTTGAATCTCTTGTATCTTGTCATTGGATGTGTTTATTGTTGTATCCTTTTAACTTGCACATTGTAAACTCCATATAAGCTCCATAGTGCAAGCCTTGAAGTAATAACTACAAAACAACAAACAAAAACCCAAAAAACTCAGCCTAAAACCTAAGTTTCCAAGCAAGGAATGGCTTGGGAACATTACAGTGGTATCAGAGCATTAAATCCTCCCAGGTTGTGGGGATTAACATGTGAAAATTTTCAATGGTATCTATATGGGAAGGCGTAGGAGATAAACAGGTGAATCAGAGGCAGAAATGGAAGGGTCTGGTGATGACAGTGAGCCACAGATTTTAGCAGGTATAGCAAAAGAGTTGAAGAGATGCATAGACAACACATAGTTCACCCTTCAACACCATCTATAGGAGACTCGAGAGACAACGTGTAGGGGACAGATTGAGATGAGAGGGACCCTAGAGAGATTGAATGCTATCCAGGAGAAGACTGTGCTTCTTCTTATGCAGATGAACCATGGTGAGGATGGCCCAAATAGTAATGTGAAAAAGGAAGCTAGTGATTCTCAAGGGGGGATTGGACATCATCATGAGTAGGATCCTCACTACCATATTGATCCGGGATCTTTTCATTGAAGTGACTTATAAATAATTTCATTAAATGAGCATAAATTAAAGTGCACCATAAAGAAGGAAAAGCTCAATAATGAAGAGACATAAGCATCAAATATGAACACAAAACTTGATAATGAAACTTTTCCCTGGTGGACTACGTCTCTGGATCCTTCTCTCAAATGGGTAGGCCTTTTTATTAACTCAACAAAAGAATTTGGAAAAATACATAAGTATACCTCATTCTAGAATTAAGCTGCATAAGCTTTGCTCAGGTCAGAAAACAGACAAAACCATTGAATTCATGGCGTCGAATTACCCAAAAATGACTTTCTCCACGCCTCAATTCGACTCTAGCACTCCCAGGCCCTTGAGAAATCTTATCTCAGTTTCTATGCCTGCTCCCTGCAATTAATTCTCTGTATTGCGTCTCAAAATTTGTGTTTGGTCGTACCGTTGAGCGCCATATTCCTCGTCCATGACAAGACTTGGCATTTAAGGAAAAAGTTGGGCAGACTAACCAACGGAGTCCGTTGGCCCAACAATGGCAGATGCTATTGTAAGGCGTTGGATAGGGGGAGGTCTCGAGGTCAACCCCGTGAGCCTCCCCTTTTGGGTTATTGTTATAACAATGTGTGTGTGTGTGTATTAGAACTTTGTCAAGTCTGGAGCACTATTTGGATTCGTTGGAGTTTGTATATTGGCCGCCAGATTTGGCGAGACTATTTTTTATTTTTGAAAATCCGGTTTTGGGCCCTCATTGGGCATTTACCAACTGCCACATGGCAGCCCATTACTAGGCCACGTTGTAGCCAACCATTTTCCCTCGCCAACCACTTGCACAGTCACCTGCCACGTCCCGTACAGTCTACCATGTGGTTGTACGGATTGCGGCACTTCCTCATTGGTCCACAGATTGACCCAAAAATGCCAAAAACGAGTAACAAGTGGCAGCCTCTAGTGTTGCCACGTCACGATGATAACATCATGTTGATGTCAGTATAACACATGTCGCCCTCTATGTGTGCCATGTACATTGTAAACCAAGTGGCCTCTTGTAAGTTGGAAGGATTTGGGCCTTCCAATTTACTCCTAGACCACCTATAAACCAAGTGGGAAGAGATCAAAGAGGGGTGGATACAGGAAAAGGTAGGATGGATGAGACTACTAGGAGGGAATTGAGGAGGAAGCAACTTTGATTCACATGCAAGGAACCTTGGGAGCTAGGGCACAAATGCATGGGTAAAGGCAAGGCACATTGCATTGAGGTGATTTATGATGATGAGGATGAAGAATATTTCGACCACATTCAGAACATGGAAGCAAATCCCCCTAGAATAGACCCTACAGAGAATGAAGAAGTTGAAGAAGCAAGTCCCGGCCTTATAGGAGACAAGAAGTTCATGATAGCTTCCATCAATGGGGTCCCTAAATTCAATACCTATAGGATGAGGGGAGTGCTTCAAGGACAGAAGGCTTCAGTATTCATAGATGGGGGAGCTTCACACAACTTCATTGATTCAGACTTGTTGAAAAGAAGGCATATACCTATAGTAGAGTTTGAAGTTTTTCAGGTGGAGGTAGCAGGGGGTCGCACTATTCCTTTTGACAGGTATATTCGAGAGATGAAACTTACATTGGTGAATCATAACTTGGCACATGATTTCTATGTCATGGATCTACCAGATACAAACATCATCTTGGGAGTTCAATGTCATAGTACCTTGGGACCTATCACTACCAACTATAAAACCATGGAGATTTCATTCATTGAAGAGAATGGGAAAAAGGTGATACTAAAAGGGATGATAGGTAATACACCTAGAGTGGTAACAACAAAGCACATGGAGGCCAGTTTTAGGAGAGAAGACATTGTATATGCAATAGAATGTAGAATATCAGTTCAGGTGGATAAGGAGGGGCATCCTCATTACTCTCATGACATTCAAAATATCATTGACAATCACAACAAGGTTTTTGAACCTATCCCTACAGGAGCACCACCAAATAGGGGGTTTGAGCATATTGTAGAGTTGGAAGAACGCACAAAACCTATCATCACTACTCCTTATAGACACCCAAAAAAGTATAAGGATGAAATTGAAAAATCTATTAAAGAACTCTTGGACATGGGTCACATTAGACCAAGTTCTAGTCCCTTTGCATCTTCGGTGGTCTTGGTTAAGAAGAAATATGGGACTATGCTCATGTGCATTGACTACAGGGCCTTGAACAAAAAGACTATCAAGAACATGTACCCCATCCCTCGGATATATGAGCTATTGGATGAGATTCATGGTGCTATCTACTTCACCAAAATAGACTTGTGCTTTGGTTATCATCAGATCAAAATGAGGGAGAAAGATGTGCCGAAAACAACTTTCAGATGTCATTATGGTCATCATGAATTTTTTGTTATGCCCTTTGGGCTAACTAATGTGCTATCCACCTTTCAATCTTGCATGAATCATGTCTTCAAAAAGCAATTGAGGAAGTTTCTCTTAGTCTTCTTTGATGACTTGCTGATTTATAACAAAACTTGGGAGGATCATCTCAAGCATGTAGACCAAATCTTGAGCATTATGGAGGAACAATATTTATACACTAAAGAGTCAAAGTGTGAATTTTGGATGATTGAAGTACTTTAATTGGGACATATCATTGGAGATAAAGGAGTATAGGTGCACCAAGAAAAAATACAAGCTATACTTGACTAGCGAACACCCAAGACTCTTACTGAGTTGAAAGGATTCCTTGGTATTTGCAATCACTACCAGAGGTTTGTCAAAGGATTCTCCCAAATTTGCACATGCTTGACAGATTTGACCAGAAAAGGTGCATTTAGATGGATTCAAGAGGCATAGGTGACATTTGATAAAATGAAGAAGGTAACAAGCACTTGTTCGATTCTCTCTTTACCATATTTCTCGCAACCCTTCATATTGGAGTGTGGTGCCTTAGGTGAGGGCATTGGAGCAGTTCTTATGCAGAATAGGCACCCCATTTCCTATGAGAGCCAAAAACTGAGGGGTATTGAGCTCCTATACACTATTTATGAGAAAGAGATGTTAGCTATTATGCATGAGTTGGATAAATTCAGGCAGTACTTGGTTGGGGTGAAATTTGTTGTTAGGATAGATCACAATAGCCTCAAGTACTTCTTGCACCAAAAGGACCTTAATGAAAGACAACAAAAATGGGTTAGAAAAATACAAGCTTATGATTTTGACATCGAATTTGTAAAAGGAAAAAACAATGTGGTGGTTGATACTTTATCCAGGAGGCCTTCAGTATATGCTATGACAAATATTTCAGTTGATTGGAAGGCACATATTTTGGTGGAATATTCTAAAAATAGGTTTTCTTGTGAGTTGATGGATGGGTAGGTACAAGATGATAACTTCAAGATTGTGGATGGCATTTGAGGAGTGCACATTTGAGGTTGGTGGTATTGTACTTAAGACTCCAACCTTAAAGACAAGCATCTATAAAGAGGAATGGCACAAAAAACCTTCCACCTCACTTATTTGGGTCATACATGGTAAAAATAAAGGTAGGGGCCATGGAATATGAGATTGATCTACCACTAGGAAGCAAGATACACAATGTTTTTCATGTCTCTTGTTTAAAAAGAGCCATAGGGAAACACATCACTCCTATTGAGGAAATACTTCCCTTGGATGAGGAGGGACATTTGATATTAATACCTGAGGAATTGTTAGAAGTGAGGGATAAGAGGCTGAGGAAGAGGAACATCAGGAGTACTTGATCAAATGGAAGGATTTGCCTATAAAGGATGCTACTTGGGAGAATGAACAGGTTCTTCAGAAAGCAGGATCGTAATTTCTTATGGGAAAGCAACTCCCAGTAGGGGAGATTGTAATGTCCCCCACCTCTTGATAAGAGTATTATAGAGACTTAGTAGTCTAGATGTCCCCACTAGACTATAGTCTCATGAGAAATGGGGACTAAGAGACCCAAAAGTATTCACCTAAGCACAATGTTATAATTTAAAAGTGATTTTGGGGAAAAAGGTAAAGTAAGTGGAAAAAAGAACACATGAGGAAAAGTAAAGAGTTGACCTTAGAAGGTGGTCAACTAACTCAACTGAGAATTAGAACGGGGTTATAAATGGAAAAGGAGGGCGCCTTACTCCTCATTCTTGACATTTTCACTTTTGCATCTTGAGCTCTATAGCCAAAGACATTTTAAGGGTTTTGGGATAACAAACCCTAGAGATCAGCTCAGTGGTGAAATATTCCACCTATCATGTAACACCCTATTTCCCCGAGTCTGTAAAAATAACTATACTAGCCAAGAACTGTGGCAAACTCAAAAATGTGAATGTGTGATGTGAATGGACCTTGTGGAAAAGGTCGATGAATGTAAATAATAATATAAATATATATATGTATTGCAGGACTGCTGAGAGGGGAAGGTGCTAAAAAAAAGACCACGATGGCTGAAGAAAGGTGGTGGAAGGCACCTGGAAAGGTGGTGTTAACTTCCACCGAAACCAATACCGTATTTGGACTTCACTGGCCTGGAGAACCAAGAGCGGCTCGCTGGCCCCGAATTAAATGACTCACCAGGTTGGTAGGTAAAGGGCTCCTCATGAGCAATGAGGGATGGGGGTGAGCCACCCATCCATAGAGTCCTCAGACCTGACCACCGCGAGGAAGATTGTGCCACACGCAACCTCACGGAAAGGAGAAAAGGCAGGAAGAGTGTGGGATGAGGGGGAAGACGCAAGGGAAGGAAGAAAGAGAACTCTAGAAAAACACAGAGCAAGTGATAGTGGAGAAGAAGGAGAGTAACCTTTGTTCTCAGTCATTGAAAAATAGAGACGCAATATCGCAGCATCGTGGTCTTAGCTCAAGGGTGGCTAGTGGTAAATCCGTTGGGAGTCGCTGAGCCTACGGTTGGGTGGAAACGAGCACCCCTCTCAGAAGTTGCAATCACACCTGGTGTTATTTCTAATAAGTGTTTTATATCCTGTATCTTGAATTTTATATGTTGATACATATGTTCATAGTCTTCATGAGTAGCGAAGAAATTGGGACCGTAGATCCCCAAGGTCCGTGAGAGTATCCGGACCGTTGATTTTTCCACGTCCAGGGAGTGACGAGAGAGTGCACAACGCGGGGCAGGTCTTATCCATCAGACCTTAGTCCGAACAACCGTCAGCCATTAGATCTCACAGGAGATGCATGGGGGTTAAACCTTTGTGAGCAATAGAAGTGAAAAGTCCCGAAGGAGTTGGTATCGGGATCTCGGCATTTGAGAGTTCGGGGGTCCTGAGGACGAAGGTCTGGACACTCGACATCAGAAGTTCCGAATTTGCGAAATGATCGGAGTCGTCCATCTGCGGAAGGACGTGTGTTGCGAGATCATCCGCTTCGGAGACTTGGGCATCAGGACTCATAGAGGTGAGCATCTAGACTTTGCGAGTGGCAAAGTCGCGAAAGAATCTGAGCCATTCATTGGAAGGAGGACGCGTGTCGCAAGATCCTCTCTATTGAGGGTTCGTACATTGGGAGTCAGAGGAGGAAATCTCTTGACTTCACTAGTGGCAAAGTCGCGAGAAGATGAGAACCGTCCGTCTGCGGAGGACAGGTGGCAGAGATCGAGGGATCTCATGAACTCGGAGGTTTGCAAGGTGAGAGCCTAGGAGTTGGGTGCTCCAAGTCGCGAGTGGCGGAATCGCGAGGAGCAAGGATCACTGTTGGATCTAGGTCACAGGAGGACTGTTGGATTAGATCCTCATCATGCGTATCGTGCATTCGGAGATTCAGAGGTTGAGAGGACCTCTTCTCGACATCAGAAGTCACGAAATCTCGATCACCGAAACCCCGAAATGGTGTGAGGTGTGAATGAGGTTAAGGAAAGCTGGGATTTGATCATGACCATTGATCATCCCAAAAAGATCACGACCGTTGATCTTGGATGAAGGTTTCCACCATCCATCGGAGGGACACGTGGTTGTCGGTCGACGTTTCGGCATCCGAGAAACCAGAGGGCCAGAAAACCTTGCCCACGCAAATCATGAAATCCCGATACGCGCTACAGTGGAGAGGAGAAGTCCTGAAAGAATCTGGACTATCCATCAGAGGAGATGCGTGCTGAGCTGTCAGAGTTTCAGGAAAAGTCCTGAAATCCCGTGGACCGTTAGATCAGGGGAGGCTTACGGTTGTCGATCTCCCTTTGGAGGGAAACTTTGGAGACCTCGAAACTTTCAGGGATTTGAATGGGGAAAGGTAGAATTCATGCATCGCAGTTCCCTAAACCGCGAAAAGCCGATAAGCGCTTGGATGGCTTAAGCGCATGGACACAGAGCAGGGTCACATGGACAAGACCCCAAGCGGGAAACTTGCCACTCGCTAGCCCTGTCGGTGTTCGGCGTTTTACTGTTTCAAGCTTCGGGGTTTGCAGAGTTGAAAGACTCGACGTTCTGGTAGCACTGAGTCGCAAAGTGAAAAAAGATGTCATACTGGTTTGGCCCGTAGTTGTGACCCATGATCACATGGAGGTGGACATATGAGGAACTAGCTGACGCTAGGCCCCCGTAAGTATCTCGGGGATTTTGATCCTCAAGTAATCGACGAAAAATTTATTATGCCAAAGTGGGTATGTGAAAAATTGGTATCAGAGCATGGTTACAACACTCGGCCTACTTGGGCTCATGAACAAGTTGCGTAGAAGCTCTGTTTCGAACACTCTTAAAAAAAAAGAGCAACCCCCTGTCTTAACCTCCCTAATTAAAAGACGAAGTTGAGAATGAAAAATCCCTATTGTGTGTGTGTACATGTGAAAATATGAATTATGTACTGGTTATAAATAAATATAAATATCAACTAACAACCAGTTTTTTTCCTTTTGCACACAAGCGGAAGATCAACCGTGGGAAATTATCAATGCATAGTATGGTGACTCCCCATGAAGTGGGAGAAGGCTCCCACAATAGAGACGAAGAGTCCGATGAAAGGAGGGCAGCAGGGACCCCTCCAAGTCTAGCCAAGACTGTGAGGAGCCTCATGGTCAAATTACAAAGCTGTAAGGCCAACAATGAAAGGATGATGAAAGAACAAGAAAAACAAACAGAAATTAACGCAGTTTTACTGCAGAGTTTATCCTATCTACAAAGACAAATGCAGCATGAACCTGAAACTCATAAACATGGTCATATCAGTGGTCACACTGAGAGGAGCACCTTGAAAAAGTTCTGCCCCAAAGGTAAAGGACAAGCGTCGGATGATTCCTCTGAGAAGGAAGCTGGCGATTCAGAGGGTTCTTCTAGCAGCAGAACCAGTTCCTATCCCCAAAGGAAATAGAAGAAGCAAAAGTCTTCCAAAGGTCGTAAATTTGAAGAATTCAAAAAAGTCAAACCACCCTCCTTCGACGGTGAAATAAAGAAGGGAGAGGAAGCAGAGGCCTGGCTACTTGGAATAAAGAAGTATTTTAGAGTCCATGTCTTTTCAAAAAATATGAAGGCCCGAGTGGCCACCTTCAACTTGAACGAAAAGGCTTCCATTTGGTGGGAAGACCTTAAGAATGTGAAAGGGGTTCGCGAAGAGGACCTATCTTGGGAATGGTTTGAGAAATACTTCTGAAAGAAGTATCTGTCGGAAAAATATTTCGACGAAAAGACTAAAGAGTTTTATAAACTCAAACTGGGACAACTCACTATAGAAGAATATGTCAACAAATTCCTCGATTTGTTGAGGTATGTACCCTATATCAAGGTGTAAAAGGCAAAGGTGCAACGCTTCATCAGTGGACTACCTAAGGAATATCGGAATAGAATTGAATTTGATGAGCCAAAGACTCTAGAAGGCACTATTCAAAAGGCAACCTATTGTCATGAACAGTTTGGGCATCGAGCAGAACCTCGCGGAGGATGGAAACAGAAGAATAGTTCAATATTTCAGAAAAGGGGAATTAAATCCCCAGGATCTAAGAACTATAAGAAGAACCCAAGAGTGAGCTTCCCAACCCAGAGTATGCACCAGCAGAATTTTCCCTCCTTGAGCGGAAATAAAACTTTTGGACCCATATCAGTGAAGACTGATAACCCAAAGAGAGAACCTTTGAAATGTTGGGGTTGCGGGGAAGAACATCTATTGAGAGACTGTCCACACCGACAAAAGAATAGTCGAAGGATTTATAACATCCAAGAAGCTACTACCGTCAATGATGTGGCCATGAGTGAGCCACAAATTTATGCAGCCTTGGATAATAACCAAGCCGACCACTAGTAGTGGAAATAGAAGGTATGATTTCCAACCATCTAGTGTCTGTTTTAATTGACCTTGGTTCAAATTTGAGTTATATAGCCCCTAAAGTTGTTGATAAGTGTAAATTATAGCCACAAAAACATACCAAGCCATGGTTGGTACAGTTAGCCACTAGCACCAAAAGAAGGGTAGAAGAGGTTATACCAGCCTGTCAATTGATGTTGGGTAGATTCCCCACCCAAATAACCCTTAACTTATTACCCCTGGGATCGTATGATCTGCTAATTGGTATGGAATGGCTAGCCACCCATAAAGCCAGATTGGACTGTTACCACAAAACCTTAGAATATGTAAGTAAATAAGTGAAAAAGATAACCCTTCAAGGGATCCGAAAACCTGTCTCGGTGAGACAAATATCAGCTCTGCAAATGAGAAAGTATTGCTGAAAGGGATGTCCCCTATATGCAATACAGGTGTTGAAAACAATCGAAGGTGACAAACCAAGCCTAGACGATCACCCTATCCTGAGAGAATACAGAGATGTGTTTCCCAAAGAGGTACCGGGTTTACCTCCGAGAAGGGACATAGACTTCTTGATAGAACTTGCACCGGAAGCGTTGCCGGTGTCTAGGATACCCTATCAGATGAGCACACCCGAGTTAGTTGAACTCAAGTTGCAATTAAAAGAAATGATGGATAAGGGCTATATTCGGCCTAGCGTGTCTCCATGGGGAGCACCAATCCTGTTCGTGAAAAAGAAGGACGGTACCCTTAGACTGTGTATAGATTATAGGCAACTCAATAAGGTAACTATAAAGAACAAATACCCCTTGCCCAGGATCGATGACCTATTCAATCAATTGGGGGGTGCGTCTATTTTCTCAAAGATTGATTTGAGGTCGGGATACCATCAAGTCCAAATCAAGGGTGAAGACATCCATAAAACTGCCTTCCGAACGAGGTATGGTCACTATGAGTTTGTGGTGGTGCCATTTGGGTTGACCAATGCCCCTGCCACTTTTATGTGCTTGATGNTGTTCCCTATATGCAATACAGGTGTTGAAAACAATCGAAGGTGACAAACCAAGCCCTGACGATCACCCTATCCTGAGAGAATATGGAGATGTATTTCTGGAAGAGGTACCGGGTCTACCTCCAAGAAGGGACATAGACTTCTCGATATAATTTGCACCGGGAGTGGTGCTGGTGTCTAGGACACCCTACCGAATGAGCACACTCGAGTTATTTGAACTCAAATTGCAATTAAAAGAAATGATGGATAAAGGTTATATTCGACCCAGCATGTCTCCATGGGGAGCACCAGTCCTGTTTGTGAAAAAGAAGGACGGTACCTTTAGACTGTGTATAGATTATAGACAACTCAATAAGGTAACCATAAAGAACAAGTACCCCTTGCCCATGATCGATGACCTGTTCGACCAATTGGGGGGTGCATCTATTTTCTCAAAGATTGACTTGAGGTCGGGATACCATCAAGTCCGAATCAAGGGTGAAGACATCCATAAAACTGCCTTCCGAACGAGGTATGGTCACTATGAGTTTGTGGTGGTGCCATTTGGGTTGACCAATGCCCCTGCCACTTTTATGTGCTTGATGAACAATGTACTCAGCAAATTCCTAGACAAATTTGTGCTTGTTTTTATTGACGATATATTAATTTACTCCAAGAACAGAAAAGAGCATGAAGAGAATCTTAGACTTGTGCTGCAAGTGCTAAGAGAACATCAGCTCTATGCCAAATTCAGCAAATGTGAATTCTTCCAGAAGCAAATACATTACTTAGGCCATGTTCTCTCCAAAGAAGGAGTAGCAGTAGACCCTGACAAAATCAGGTCTATTATGTAATGGCCTACCCCAAAGGATGTTTCGGACGTCAGATCCTTTATGGGATTAGCAGGATACTATAGAAGATTTATAAAAGGATTCTCCAAGATTGGTTTTCCAATCACTACCCTTCAGAAGAAGGGGACAAAATTCCTGTGGACACAGAAGTGTGAAGAAATATTTCAAACCCTGAAACATGTACTGATCCATGCACCTGTGCTGAAGATCGCCAATCCAGAAGCTGACGGAAGAGATCCCGTCGAAAGATCTATGGTCATTCACGACCATTAGATTGGAGGAATAAACGAGGGTGTTAAATTCCTTAACCCTTTTTCCTTTGTCTTCGTGAGTAGCAAAGAAATCGGGACCGTAGATCCCCAAGGTTCGTGGGAGTATCCGGACCATTGATTTTTCCACGTCCAGGGAGTGGCGGGAGAGTGCACAACGCGGGACATGTCTGAGGCGTCATACCTTAGTCCGAACACCCGTCAGCCGTTAGATCTGATAGGAGATGCACGGGGGTTAAACCTTCATGAGTAGCAGAAGTGAAAAGTCCAGAAGGAGTTGGTATCGGGATCTCGGCATTCGGGAGTTCAGGGGTCCTGAGGACGAAGGTCTGGACACTTGACATCAAAAGTTTTGAATTTGTGAAAGGATCGAAGCCGTCCATCTACAGAAGGATGCATGTCGCAAGATCATCCGCTTCGGACACTCGGGCATCGAGACTCACAGGGGTGAGCGTCTAGACTTTGCAAGTGGCGAAGTCGCAGAAGAATCTGAGCCATTCGTTGGAAGGAGGACACGTGTCGCGAGATCCTCTCTATTGAGGGTTCGGACATCAGGAGTCAGAGGAGGAAATATCTTGACTTCGCGAGTGGCAAAGTCGCGAGAAGATTAGAACCATCCGTCTGTGGAGGACAGGTGGCAGAGATCGAGGGATCTAGCGAACTCGGAGGTTCACAAGGTGAGAGCCCAAGAGTTGGGTGCTCCAAGTCGCTAGTGGCGAAATCGCGAGGAGCAAGGATCACCATTGGATCCAGGTCACGAGAGGACCGTTGGATCAGAGCCTCATCATGCATATCATGCATTCGGAGGTTCGGAGGTTGAGAGGACCTCTTCTCGACATCAGAAGCCGCGAAATACCGATCACCAAAACCCCGAAATGGCGTGAGGTGTGAATGAGGTTAAGGAAAGCTGGGATTTGATCGTGACCATTGATCATCCCAAAAAGATCACGACCGTTGATCTTGGCTGAAGGTTGTCGCCATCCATCGGAGGGACACATGGCTGCCGGTCAACGTTTTGGTATCCAGGAAACTAGAGGGCCTGAAAACCTTGCCCACGCAAATCGCAAAATCCTGATACGCGYTGTAGTGGAGAGGGTAAGTCCCAAAAGAATCTGGACTGTCCATCAGAGGAGATTCATGGTGAGTTTTCAAAGTTTTGGGAAAAGTCCCGAAATCCCATGGACCGTTAGATCAAGGGAGGCTTACGGCCGTCAATCTCCCTTTGGAGGGAAACTTTGGAGACCTCGAAACTTTCAAGGATTTGAATGGGGAAAGGTAGAAGTCATGCATCACAATTCCCCGAACGGAAAAAAGCCGATAAGCGCTTGGTTGGCTTAAGCGCGTGGACACGGAGCAGGGTCACATGGACAAGACCCCAAGCGGGAAAATTGCCACTCGCTAGCCCTGTCAAGGTTTAACGTTTCACTGTTTCGAGCTTCGGGGTTTGCAGAGTCGAAAGACTCGACGTTCTGGTAGCACTGAGTCGTGAAGTGTGAAAAGACATCGTACTGGTTCGGCCCGTAGTCGTGACCCACGATCACATGGAAGTTGACATATGAGGAACTAGATGAGGCTAGGCCCCCGTAAGTATCTCAGGGATTTTGATCCTCGAGTAATCGACAAAAAATTTATTATGCCTGAGTGGGTATGTGACATATCATAGTCCAAGCTTGGTCACAGAGGTGCAATATTCCTTCCCCACCATTCTACAATAGTAACAAGTTACTCATCCAGTGGAGAAGAGAGGCAATGCACAATTTTAGGGGTTTTCCAGTAGGAGGGCGCACTTGTTGAAGGATAACTATTTGATCTAGAGAGGAGGAGGAGGTTTTGGTGGCCAAAACCCACTGGGATATGATTATGGGGCCTAGATTGCCTTGCCTAGCCCATTTTGGAGAGGGTTTTCTTGGAATATGATTTGTTTGGAGCTTGGCCTTATTTCTAGTGAAGGAGGGCGCATTGCATCAGGGAGATTCATTCATTTGAGATGTCATAACACCTCCAAAAAGCCCAAGACTATTCCAGGGGGTTTGTAATCCCCCGATCTATTGTTCTACCAATTTTGGAGGGTTTTGGAGGCCTAGAAGAGGAGGGATGAAATCTGGGTAAGCTAAAGCCATAGGGAAGTGTGCAACTGAGCCTGGGAGAAGGGTTTCATCTATTGAAGGGAAATACATTAATCTTGTATCTTCCTACAGGTGTTTGGTTGGCCTTTGGAGGCTTGTATCTTCTCTTCTTGGCCCTGTTTGAGGATTATCATCAGTTTTGTTTCTAGATCTCAGTTATATTGTTCCAGATCTACAGATCTATTATATCAGGATCTTCTACTATCTAAATAAAGGTCATATCTGAAGTTGTTGCTTTTCCATTGTTGAATCTCTTGTATTTTGTCATTGGATGTGTTTATTGTTGTATTCTTGTCACTTTCACACTTTGAACTCCATATAAGCTCCATAGCGCAAGCCTTGAAGGAATATCTGCAAAAAAACAAACAAAAACCCAAAAAGCTCAGCCTAAAACCTAAGTTTCTAAGCAAGGAATGGCTTGGTAACATTACCCTATGATTCTGTAAGAGAGGGGGGTAAAGGGGGTCTAAGGGGAAAACCCATGTTATTCTCCTAAGCTAATGTGTCCTTACCATCTAATCCTCCCTTTAACTTATTAGACACTCAATCATTGAATGCATGTAAGAGGTCAGGTGAGGAAGTTACTTCACCTAACTATTGAGAGCATGGGAATGGGTATAATCAACCTTGGGAAATGTGAGAGTCAATATGCATGGGAGAAAAGGAAATTTGAATGGGGAGGAAGGGAATTTTCTACATGTTGATTTTGGATAGAAAGAGAAAAGCAGAGTGATGGGATAGAGCATCAACCATGCTAGCCATGGAAATATAATTTATTGGGCTAAGTTTTATGTTAAAAAGAAGGTTGACTATCTTTATTGGAGGCTTTATGCTTGTAAGGGACATTTCCTATTTAGGAAATTGGATCAAGGGCCTTAAGAAGGTTGTTGTGAACACTCATGGAGAAACTGATAATTCATGGAGTCCCCAACTAAGATATCCTTATCAAACCATGTGCACTAGAGCCTTTGAGGGAAGTGGGAAGGCCTAAGGGACTGTGTGGCAGAGAAGGGGGATCCCATTCCTTGGGTTGTGCAAGTTGAAGGGGAAAGAGAGCTGGTGGATTGGAATTGTTGTTGGAGTATAACCTGGGTTTTGGGTTGTTGAGTGTGGAGAATGAACAACCAAGAGGGTTAGACCTCATTGTGGACTCATAGCCTCAAGTCGGGGGTGTATTATTGTTGAGAGAAAATGAACATCAAGCCTATGGTTGGGAGGAACGTCATTCATACGCAACTATTTGGTTCATGTATTTATAGATAAGTTTACATTATSTTTTATCATGTTTATTTTGTTGTGTAATTTTTATTTGGATGTTGTTGTGTTGCTAAATTAGATGCATCCATGTGTTTTTAATTGTTGTTAATTGCATGAGAAATTTAGCATCTTGCCTGCTGTTAATTTTTTTGTGTCAAAGAAAAAATTCAAATGGGTTTAGTAGGCTCAGTTTGTTTCATTGGCTACCGATTGCAATTGTATCTACTTATTTTTTATACATTAATCTCCAAGCATTTTAAGAAGGAAGGACATGTTATGCCCCTAACACAACCAACGGAAAGAAGACGTATTAAAGATATGCATGTTGTTATTGTATTTGTTATTAGTTGGGTTCCATAGGTTAGTGATGATCCATTATGCTAATAACTGCCATTTTATTTTAAGAGGACCTACTTTTATTATGCAAGTATTAAAGAAGTGATTAGTAATAGGACTAGAGATATCTTTGGGGAACAAGAATACTTAACAAGAAGGGCATGTTGTTTACCTATACACAATGTATTAGGTACATGATCTATTTTTTTTGCAAGCTCATTAATGCCCCATCACTAAGTTAGTTGAGATTAATGAGTCATCACTAAGTTAGTGGGTAAGTATTGTTATATGCATTAATGACTAACCATTATGTTGGTGGAGAGATGTTATTATCAAAATTATATTAAAAGGGGTCTCCTCCTACACTTGTATTCAATTCATCCTATTATAAATCATTAAAGTATTGCTACTCTCTTGAGTGTATTTTCATGGAGATGTCTTCCTAAGTGCAATCCAACCCTTGATGTGCAAGTTCCGCCAACCCTTGTTATCTTTCATTGGTGTTTGTGTACTTCATTGTTGTTGTATGGTATAGTGTCCATTTTTGTTACATAGACATTGTCCTTTATAATTAGTTAACTCATTCAAGGTCAATTTAAGTGTTGTGAATCTTGTAGTAATTGAATTTATCAATATTTATTGGAGGTAAATTATAAGACTTCCATTTTTATTCTTCATCATTTCCTTGGACATATTCTTCTCCTAAGATTGATAAGCATTCTTACTTGTTCATTCTTGTGTGAACTTCCATAGGGTGTTCTCCTTTGTTTTATGTATTTTTACTCTCACTCTTTACTATTTTTGTCTCTATCTATGGTTGTCATATCTACTTCACCTTCTATTTCCATTGTAGTGTTAACTACTTGTCTATGGGTCCTTGAACTTATTATTCTAACATTGGATATAATACATGGGTTGAAACAAAAGATAAACCAAATAAGTAAATTATTGGCAACTCAACCGACTTAACATCCCTGTTATTTTTTCATTGTACTTAACGCCTTGTTGGCCATGTTGTTTCTCGATGTTCTTTAATTGTTGAAATGTTGATGACTTTATATCTAGTGTTATCTGGTCTCCCTAGGGTGTGATCCGGTCTGCCTAAATATTCCTATCACATCTTTCTAGCTTCTAAAAGGGTTTTTTTATCTACTTTATGGTACCAGGAAAAAACACCTAACATTGGTTTTAATACATGCATTTAAACCAAATATCAACCAATCGATATTTTCTTCCTCTAGCTCTTAGCAACTCAGCTAACTTAGCATCCCTCTTATTTTTTCATTATACTTGGCACCTTGTTTTCCATGTTTCTTCTTAATGGTCTTCGGTTGTTGAAATGTTGATGGCTTCATGTTAGGGTATGATTAGGTCTTCGTAAATATTCTAACTAGATCCTTCTAGCTTCTAAAAGGGTTTTTCTTATATAATTTATGATACCAAGAAAGAGCACCTTCTCTATGGGAATCCTTGAATTGATCCCATTTCTTCTCTTCATGTTGTTTATTGGCACTAAAATATTTTAGGGGATTATAATCCAAAATTACCACTCAAACTGAGTCCAAACTAATTTAAAACTAGATTATTCTAGTTTTTTTCACTATTTGTCATTTTGGACAAGATTTGGGAGGTAGTTAGGGACTATATTGTCATTTTTTAGTTGCAACCAAACATGTATTAGTTTTGTAGTTCAATTATCACTATTAAGCCAAAAATAATAAGAAAAAAAAATGGTCAAAATAACGTCAAATTTAAGAGATGGCATTAGCATATATCTTGAAAATATCACAAATAGCATAAAGCAAGGCCAAATGACACCCTATTTTTCCAATTTTTGAAAAGGATAGGAATGAGCATGAAAGTATTTACTAACATAATGTTGAAAAAGATCACATTTCTATAACTACTCTTCATTGATTTTTTGGAACCATTGAGCGTAAGGCATTTAGATCTAGCTTGTTACACTAAACTAATCAAACTACCTAATTATTTATCTAAATTAATGCATCTCCAATATCTAACATTAAGAGACTGCAACAATCTCTTCATGCCAACAAATATTTTGGGAGAAATGTCCACACTTGAGTATGTTAACTTCAAAGGTTGTTCTAAACTAGAATACTTGTCAATAGGAATACACACCAAAGGTATTTAGAATGCCTAAATTTACCATGTACTCATATATTCTAGTTGCTTGAGAATTTGAAACAACTCGAAAAAGTAGAACAAATAAGAATGGGGAGTCCACATTTTATAGAGTTACCAGATTTTTTGGGTGGTTTGAGGCAGTTAAAGGAGTTGATTATGATTGAATGCCACAGTCTAAAGCACACACTACCAATGCAAATTGTATTGAAAAATATTGAAGTTTTGGTTATATAGATTTCTCCATTAACAACTAACTTTAGTTTTCAGAATCAAGGGACTATGGATGTTGGCATGGGTGTTTTAATAAATTTCATGTTGAAGGGACCATCCTTACCCAAGATATCCATTCCCAATGGCCTTCACCCTAGATTTAAAATTGTTGACCATTCAAAAATATTTTGCTATTGCAGTTTAATGGGTTGTGTATGATTTCATTGAATGACATTTTATCTTGGTTTCATTGAGGGACCTTGACTTTGGCTAGTTTTTGTTCGTGCTATGGAGAACTTATTTTTGGATGCCTCATCTTGCATGTATGTTAATCAAGCTAAATTCAAAGAAGTTGGAATTATAGCCAATTAAGAAAGGTTAACCTCTAGCCTTGATCCTCTATGTGATAACTATTTTTGAGGCCCTTAGCTACCTCCTATATCACCAGTCTACTCTCAGTTTCATCAATGGGTTTTCCTCTATATAGCCCTAATGTTGGCTATATAGTTAATGGGGATTTTGCAAATGATTATTTCCTTATTATATTAGATGAAAAGGAGTCAAGACAATATCATGGTTTGTATTCAATTTTTTAACAAATCTTCAAGCTCTAAACTATAAATGTCTAAAATGAAATGTTATTGGTTGGATTAGGATGACATTCTCTATTGGTTATCCTATCAAGGGTGGTCATGGATTCAATCTAGGAAAGTATTTAGATTTCTAAGGATCCCCTTTTCCTTCCAATCTTCTTTGAAAGAACTTTATTAGGTGGAGTTGAAGAGAAATTATAAGAACGTGTTAATGGATTAGGCAACCATTGTCTCTTAAGGTAGATTATAGATTTGTTAAAAAGGTGCTTATGGATAATAATGATGTGTACTACTCTTTTTGGTTGTATATGTTATGACTTATCAATTATTTTCCAAGAAAATCCCCAAATGGAGTTTTTTTGCACAAGTTGCATCCTTGGGAAGTTGATGTATCAACTAAGATCCTTGGGGCCTACATTCATTTTTCCACCTCATCTTCTAGGGTTAGGGTTTTATATCCTAGGGTTTTTTCCTCTTAGGATCTTAGAGTTTACGCTAGAAGGAAGTTTTAGCCTCTTGTTATGGGCCTTTTGCAAATGAGCATAACTGACACATCTCTTCTCAAAGATAAGCTACCATCGTACTAGTCAGTTTGTATTGCTTCTCATATTGTAGTGTTTTCATTACTTCATTCATTAATAGAGTTTATGTTTCATTGTATAATTGTGCTCTTTGCAATATCTCTGTGTTATTTCACTTGTTATTGTTATCTTTATTTTGATCTCTACATAATATGGATCAAGGGTATCGAAGCAATATACTCTTTGTTATTTTCATGTGTGTCCCCATTGAGGTTAGGGAATAGGGTGTTGGGCCTTGAAGTAACTAATCCTAGTGAAGACTTCCCTCATCAAAACAAGTGATCTCCCATGGTAGATGAAAAGAAGGATGATGAAATATGAGATCATATCGAGATGTTTCTTAGGGATGCTCCCATGAAATATAATCGGAGAGACAATTTTAGGATGGAAAGTTATCTTAAAATGTAGGAACCTTGGCGAATATTGCTAGTCCTTAATATGCAAATTATAAAATGTTTGGCAATATTTTTGTAAAAATATTAAAAAATATAAGGATTTTGTATAGTTTCTATAAAATTTAGGCAATTTTTAAGGTAAAATAATTTTATCCTATGTATTTTGGGCAAATCATTTTTAGAAAAAATGAAAATTGGTGAATCTTTTTTTGTGAAAAGCATGGAAAATTAGCCCATGGGATAAATTTAGCCCCTAAAATTTTCCCTAAAATAGAGGGGAATGATGATGAATAATTTAGCTTAGATCCTTTAATGACTCCCAATAGCAATGGAGGCGCCTTCAACAAATAATCACTTCAGAGTGATTCTCTTTAGGGTACAAGTCAACTTTAACATTTCTTTGTTTGAAGGCAATATATATGTAGATGCTTTAGAGAAATGGTTAAGTCTACTAGAGGGTTATTGCTTTGTCCAAAAAAATTCCAATGAGAATATCACTTTCACACTCCTTAAGTCCCTTCCCCATGTCATAGATTGTTGGGGTACTTACTGTGTGCAATATGTCAAAGATGAATGTGAAGTATTTAGGATAGAACCCACTTGGGTGACTTTTCTCAATGCCCTCAAGGAAGAATTCTACCCTATTGGAAACTATGATGACTAATACAGGATATGGACAAATTTGCACTAGGAGAAAAACCAAGTGGTGTTGGTGTACACTAATACATTTCATACCTTGCATTCAAAGATGGGTATCAAAGACTCTAAGAAAAACTTGGTTCTAAAATGCCACAATGACCTACATAGGTACATCCAACAAAATGTGGTTTTTGACATCTCTATATTGGGAGCCACTTACAAATACTATGATGTCAAGATTAAGAAAACAAATTGGTAGAAGGGTAAGAGAGAGTTTAGGTATACAAATCAATCATAGAAAAAATGGTAAAGGCATCCCTAACTATAATAACAAAGGATAGAGAAAGGATAAGTAACCCAAGACAACCATTCCAAGTCACATGTAAAAATGATTATCGAGAAGTAAAAAAAGGACATTGAAAAGTGGTGTGGGATCCACAAAATTCCTTGGCACAACATTGTCGAATGTTGTTCCAAACAATCATTGTTGACTCAACTAAAAGCCTCATAAGTTAATTCTAGCTCAAAATCTAATTTTGTGTCAGATAAGGGAAAATGGATCATCAACATGGAACCTAGTGCTACCATCATTATTGTAAAGGTCCGATTAAAGGAACCAAATGAGCCTAAGGAATATGAGCCTACATTCTACTCACAAATGTGTGTGAAGGGGACTCTATTAAATTTCATCGTTGATAGTGGAAACTAGAAGAGCCTAATCTCATCTTAGTCTATCAAGAAGTTGAAGCTATTAAAGACATTTAATTTTCAACCATACACCATTGGTCTATTGAGTCAAGGATGAAACATCAACAACATTTAGCTATGTCACCTGCACTATTGTGTGATGTTTCCTCGCTTGAAGTTTGTGATGTTATTTTAGGATGACCATATATGTGGAAGTGTCGTGAATTTTATGAGTTCATACCCCATAGTGCCATTTCTACTTTGGGATGTTAGTTATATGGGATATTATAGGTAGCCCTAACTACCATAATCTCTTAGACTAGGAGATTTTTCCTCTTCATGGTTTAATTGGAAGGTGAATGGAAGATCACTGCAACAAAAAAAGCCTCTATAAGGGGCCTCTCTACATAGTAGAATCAGGTGGACAAGATGGTGGAATAATATAGAGATATATTTGCCTCACCATGAAGGTACTTCTATGGTGTTAGGAAAAGCATACAATTGATTTGACATTGGGTGCCCTTTACCTAATGGCCTAGTATATGTATGCTCTCTTTCAGAGAATAAAAAGATCAAACCCTAGTTTCAAGAGCTAATGCAAAAGGGCCACATTCAACCAAGTTCCTCACCTTGCAGGGGCCCAATTGTGCTAGCTCAAAAGAAGGATGGAACATGGTGACTTTGTATTGATTATAAATCTCTACACAAAATCATAATCAAGAAGTGGTATCCAATCCCCTGAATCAATGATCTTCTAAATTAGCCCAAGGGTGTCAAGTTATTTAGCAATATTGAACTAAATTCATGCTATCATCAAGTTTCAATCAAGCAAATTGATACGTGGAAGACAACCTTCAAGTATAAATAAGGTCTGTTTTAGTGGAGGGTCATACCTTTTGGCTTGAATAATGGCCCAATGACATTCATGAAGATGATAAATGATATATTGTGGTCATTCACCACTTCCTTTATGGTAATCTATCTAGAAAATATCCTAGTATTTAGTAAAACCTGGGAGGAACATTTGAAGCACATTTAGCGAGAGTTGAGCACATTATGAAAACACAATTTATATTCCAATCTAGAGAAGTGATCTTTCATCCTGCAGAGAATTCAATGTCTGAGATACATCATGGATGTGTGTGGTGTGCATGTGGATATAGCCAAAATATGGGTTAGTCATGATTTACTATCCCCAAAGACACGAAAATATCTTTGTAACTTATTGGACCTTGCCAACTTATACCATAGGTTTGTGTTGAGGTTATCTCATA